>DWAN01003281.1:0-13665 GCA_018230445.1 Heliconius hewitsoni
GTCAACTGACAGACGAATGCCACCTCAGTCTACCCGTGACCACGGACTACTGTAAGGTGTTCGAAACGTCAGGTTTCCAAAATGTAAAATCTTAAATATACGCTATTAATCCGGTTAAATTATTTTCATTTAAAATGTGTAATAATCGTGAAAATCAAAAAAGTAATTGTTACTATAATAAATTTGACAACACACGTACACACTTTTGTATACAGTGACATACACATTGCCATAGCAACGCGTATTGTCCGCATCGATTACAAAAATAAACCTAACGCATACAAAATTTATATTTAGGTAAGCCAAGCCAAGCGCGAGCAATGGCAGTTTGAGGAGGATTGGCTGAATTAACATTAACCGTCGTTACCCCGTCCAAGGAACCGGCAGACCGCGTCTTACGAAATCGTTCGCAAAATTTGAATCGTTCGTTTGCAGTGAATACTAAGCGCCAAGCGTGATCGTAACAAATGACCCGATTAAACATCCCAGCACCGACGAAGGAGATGGCGTAACGAGCCAATATATCAAAGGATTTTTCAACTCTGACGAGACTTTGAAGCTATTTTCTGTTTATTAATGAATGTACTGGATTTTCGAAGTGTGAGTCGGTATTTTTGTATGGGTTCTTTTTAGGTTTTTTTTTTGTGATATTTGTGATGTTTGGATATTGATTGTTTGAGGAAAATAATATCCGATAGTACGGACTTGCATTTTAATCATAAGAAATTACAACTATCTCCGATAAAGTGTGAAAGTGAAAGATAGCGACTTTTACAACACTAATATAAAAACATGTATAATATGTGTATATGTATATTCTGAAGTTCAAAAAAAATAGTTCAACGTTAAATAATTATTTAATATACAAGTTCCGGTCGCGCTCACTTGCGGTACTCTAAAAATCGTATCATTCAATCCGCTTATAAGCTAAAAACCTTTCGTTTTGCGTTGTTGATTCGAGCGTGGTATTTTTGTCAGTCACATTCAATCATTTTATTGTCTCATCTGATGATACTGTAGCCAATTATGGCGCAGGGGCACAAGCGTGCTATTGTAAGCGCGACAGGTTATGAGTTCAAGTCCCATTTGAGGAAATTAAATATTTTCTTTTCCTTGCTCTGGTAACGATACAAAGCGTGGTGTTCAGTTTCGGTACCCAACATGTATTGTCCCCAGAATTAGTCGGAATGTGAAAAAAGTTACGAAAACTCTAGGTCTCCCCTTGCCTATCGTGCTATGTAACATATAAATAAGAAAGAGAGACAAAGAGATCAATAACATCTTCGAACCCACAACCGTTGATAATACCACCTCTATACCAAAATAATTTATATAAAATTATGTATACCTTCTAAGCATATTACAATATTAACTTTATATGGAAACCTACCAAAACATATAACCAAGAACTAAATTCCCGGCGTTAGTGTTGCGAAGAAGTTTTACGATCGCGCTTTGAAAACAACTGTTCCCCTCCCTACGTGACGAGCGATGAATAGATACTATTGTTTTAAGATGGCGATAGATGGCCGTTTTGAATCTAGCTAGTGATTTATAGTTTATATAAATTGAATGGAAAATCGGTTTTAAATTACTTTGTTTTGTTTTAAATTGATACTTTTATAGGAGGGGACGTATTTGTACGTACGTTTTACTCGAATTCCAGGTTAATCTAGAGTTTAGACACTACGTTCTCATTGAGACGCTTCCGTTTCTCACTGTCCGCTGAATTCTGGAGGTATTGCGTGTTGAGTGGTGGGTCTCAATGTCGCACTTTGCGTCGTTAGCAGGGCGAGGAAATGAAAATATTAAATATTTCATTTCAACCTCTCGAGTGGGGATCAAATCTGTCGTAATTACAGACACTCGCGTCCTCGCGCGTCCTTCCTGTGGCTGTGCCCACGTGCTCAAATGGAAATTAATAAGAATTACGTTTTAAATAGAGGTACGTAGGTAGAGTGACAATGAGGATGTAATGTTAAATAACTTATAACCCTCCCCGACAATTAAATAATACAATACAAAAGCAATTTTTTCGAATTAGTAGTTCCTGAGATTATAGCGCGTAACCAAACAAACTCGTTAGTTTTATAGCATTGGGATAAAAGTGTAGGTATATTTATTAATGACGAGGCATAATTCGAGATTCGTTGATCGAGACGAGAGATTCGATGCAATAAGATCAGAGAAATGTCTTCATTTTATGACTTTACTTAACAGATAAAAAAATATTAAATCGATTTTAGTTCAAATGCTCAATTTCTCTTGAGCTATACTTCTTCATCCAATCTTACGACAGCGACACTTTATAAATTGACGTTCTGAAAGTACTCTCGGAAAGAACTTTAATTGAATAAGAATATTTTAAAGGTTTAGTTTTTCTGCTATTATACGTATGTGTTTAAGCTTTCGATGTTTTAGAATAGTCTTTTACGTATGGAGAGTTATGAACTCCAATATTTTTATAGTTAAATTGATAGATTCTATCTTTTTCTATATTCAATGTTTAATATATTGATATGTTGAAATATGTTAGACTATGCTAAAATGTAAACAAATTATGACGTTTATTTTTTTTACATTTATTGTGATCAATGTCACGTTTCTCATATGCTATTTTACGTTTTATGACAATTTATAAATACTGTATATCAAACAGCATCTATATATATTAAAAAGAAGATTATCCGCCAGTAAAATTCGCAAAAACTAAAAATTAACAAAAAAAAATACTATTCTAAAAATCAAACCTAGCACTATTCTTCCAATCTCAGAACAAAAGCAGAGTAAACATAACTCACTTCTTATAAAATGCGATATCGTCCTGAGATCGTGTTTTTTCTTCCCCCCCACATACGTGACGGGAACACAAGGAAAATTTGCGAGGAGCACGTAACGCCTGAATTGTTCGCTATCGATGACATAAGGGTTATTTGAAATGGCTTTATTGCGTGAGTGACGCATTTGACATTTTCCTATGACATTGATATTTTCTTGTTGGGTAAAATGATGTGATTTTTTTTATATGTCTGGATACGTTAATTTTGATTTCTTATCCTAGTAGTAGAACCTAATGTGAAGACACAATGCTCAATTTTGGAAATCGTGCGTGTTACAGAACTCTTATTATTAGAATCTTGTTTTTATAAATCTAGTTGCTAAAATATTACCTTGTTAAACGAGACAGGAAAACGGCTTATTCCTTCTAATGGGAACCCACCCACAACGTCGCGTTTACAGTTGAACGCTGTGCTTTAACGTATAAATTTCTTTTTGCCTACTTGATTAATTATCTAGAGGCATTGTAAGTCACATGCGTTTCGTCACCACGCGCGTAAATGCGACATGACTTTTTTGACTTTTATCAATGAACCATGGCCAGTCATATTTTTTTTTAAGGAAATGTATACATTCCTTTCGAAGGTGTAATTTATCATTGTGCTCTTTCTGCTTATCTCGCATATGGCTAAAATTGTATAAATAAGAGTAAAAAAAACCATTTTTTTTGTATAATGTTTCGAACGTGAATATAAAGCATAAAATATTCCATTTGCATTTTCTATTTTTGTTATAAAAATTGTAAAATAACAAATAGCCAAAAAATAATTGCCAATGAAACGTACAATTGAATAAAACAATAGCGTGTTATTGAATTGTGTGATGTTTAAACTTTTGATATGATGACGCTGTACGTACTTCTAAAAATTACATATAAAATATACGTCATGGTGTAAAACTATATATTTGTACGAGGCGAGAGAGGTTTCCAGAGACTGTAGTTGACTCGATAATCTGTGACTATAAATAAAGCGTGAAACAAGTAATAATAATCATTAAAAAAACCACAAGACTAAGCCAACCTGTGACATTCTGAGTGAGAGAATTAAAAAAAATACTCTAAGCATACAAATAATATTTATTTGTAGGAACAAGAATTTTCATTAGTAAACCTCAATATTTTGGGATTTATAAGTAACATGCTATCTCTACTGACTTTTTATTTTCCAAGATTATATTATTTTGTATGACCTTTACAGCTGGACCAGAATTGTTAAGCTTAGGAATTAGGCGTATCTTAAGTCAGATTAGGGCTCTAAATCTGTCTGACGGTTGGACACTGCTAAGTCTAAGATGAAACGAGCTATCAATAATTAATGGAGGATTTTGGCGTAACCATCAGGTAAGAAAAAGAAGGAATTATTTGAGAATATTTATATTTTTGTTTAAAATATATTGTTAAAGTTGTTGTTGTGTTGTTTAGGATATAAAGTATTTAGGATATACCTATAGCTATCAGTATAATTTTTTTATTAATTTAATAAACATAATCGTGTAGTTGAAGCGGGAGAAGCGGAAGAAGTAGTATATCATATCACTTAAAGTTAAGTTGTACGTTTCAAAGTATATATTGTATAAATATTTAGTTTATAGTGATCTCATCTATTATATGTAGTTTAAGTTTTAGTGGCTCTAAATGATATGTAACTGCTGCATCTCGTTTGCATAATACATTACTAGCTTCTACGGACGGTTTCGCTCCATTTCACATTCTAAGTGCCGAGGTGACGGGTAACGGCATACATTGGGCAACATCGAAACTTAAATTTTAAATAGTTTTTTTTATCAAAAAACGCTTCTTTAATAGCGTTAATTACAATGATGTGATTAACATTATAGCAAATTAACATAAATGTTTTTATTGCTTCACGCTGTATTCGGAATAGAATCATAAGCAGTGGGAACCTAGTGTTAAGTCATTCCGTTCTCCACTTTCCGTTTGTCGATACTTTGCATATTGAGTGGCGGAACACAATGCCTCGTTTTATCTTAGAATTTAGAACAAAGAAATGAAAATAATTATTTGCACCAAGTGGAAATCGAATCCACAACAGTTGCGTTTACAATGCAATGGCACTGCGCCACGACGGCCCCGTATTTTGATGTGAATTGGAATGCAATTCCATCATCAGAGCAGATGGCTAAGGGAACATTGAACTGCCTACTACCAAACATATCGAGCTTGTGCTCATTACATTCATCTTATTTATGTGTTCTTTCATTGAAAAAAGCGTATTTTATTTTCTCAAACTATTAATTAAGTAATACCTTGAGATAAAATAAATAATTCCAGAATATGACACAAAAGAATAAGAAAATACTATTTTACATTTAATCTTTATAGAATTCCATTTCTTTGGATCTTGATGAGTTTTACATCAACTATGATAGTTTTAATATCTTCCCAGATTTTCCGAAGACAATGAAAAGCAAATGAAAGGAACCGAAGTTTAATTTCATAGTGCAAATATAAAACTAAATTATTTTCTTATTTTCATTAAAGGTAATATAATTTCTTAGTATAAGACGTTGGAACTCATCAATTCTGTGTCATCCAGTTGTCTTTTAGATGCGTTTAACACCGCATTATATCCAGTAATATCAATGAAAGCTCTAAATCATGAATATATTGATTCTAAAATCTGAATATATAAAATCTCTAAAAAAAAATTACCTACATATATTCAATTATAATTTTTATTATTATTTATATATTGCATAACTTACTGTATAAAAATATATTATATAATAGCAACTGGTTGTTAATATTGAATTATACAGTAGTCAGACACTGAATGAACCTTACGCTCTCGTCCCAGGTAAAAGGCAATATTTAACGTACGGTCAAGCACATACGAATAAAGAGTATTTATTTAAGCCATTTTAGTGCTTATTTTGTTATTTTTTAAGTCCGTTTTAGCTCAAACACATCTCCCATATTACCTTTAGTGGTTTTCTTTATGGCCCTTCGCTTAGTTCTATAAACGGGCAGTATAAAAAATAAGCATCCATTCTCGTAGCGGCCTGCGGCTTCGTGTATAGCTTGAATTAAAATTGAAATTTTCAACGACGTTACTCAATAAAAATGTTATATATAGCGTAATTAACTTTTAATTACAATTAAGTTTAATTTATGTTACAGTGTTATATGTTCAAATAGGTTAAACGTATGGTTAAAGTTTAGCATATATAGTGAGGATGTACCTGATAGAATTATGGTTTTAAATGTCATGCGAGGAGACGTTTAAATTAAAAAAAATCCTTTGTATCGATCATAAAGTTTTATTCTTCTTTTTATCTTCACACTGTATTCTGCACGTAGCAGCGTAGGGAGACGGGAGAGGCTAGTGTTAGGATACTCCGTTCCCATTCAGACACTTTCATTTCCCATTTTCCGCCGAATTGAGGATGGATACATTGCGTGTTGTCAATGGAAATTGAATCCACAATAATTGCAATTTGCAAAAAAACTGCTTACGTAATACTTGAACGGCCCCTCGACACCGTCGTATGTAAATATTTTATATCCTCGAGTGGGGATCGAACCCACAACCAGTCGATTTTACAGTCAGACTCTGTGCCCCTGCGCCACGACTGGCCTCAATTTTTTTTTATGAACATAATGTAATTTACAGTTCAGAATGGAGAGATAATTGGGTTACATTACAAAATGCAGAGAATACTTGAGTTTAAAATAAAAATATTAAGAATTATATTTGAAATGTTTTAATAAATTTTAAATCAAATCAAAAACAAATGTAGCACCAAGATGTTGAACTGCTACAAGAACATGAATTTTCGGTACAGAATCTACACAATATTTCAGTTTATCTTTCCCTTATGAATTTTATATTTTATTAATTAATTTACGAGTTATATTATGTAAAATACTGCTACAGCATCCTATGTTAACTTTTTGATTGTGGTTGTTTTTACACCAGTGTGCCTAGGGCATTCGTAGCCATTGGCTTAATTTCTAATTAAAGAAATATTATGTTTTTTTTTTAATTTATTTAGTTATATTTTTTCCTTATTATCATGTTAAACTTTTGCTGAGTGGCGGAACTCAACGCCGCACTTTGTATTCATCAAAGGAGGCTAAAAGTGGAATGCATATCAAATCCCTTATCTAAATACTACTAATAAAGGCTTGCGCAGTTAAAATACCAAATTTTCAATTGAACCTCATCCCGAGTATGAATCAAGTTAACCCTTTCACGCATTCAAAAGATTATTAAAAAAAAGACCTTAACAGTACAAAATACATTTGAAAATGCGCACATTTTCTCCACGTTCATTAATCTTATCATCCACTTTCATAATACAAAGATATACGCCAACTTTTTGTTTCGCATAATACAAACATAAAAGGTTTTAACAATATGAATAAAAATAAGCGGCTTACTCATGTCGCGTGGCATACGGCTACGTAAAAAAGGTGTACGCTACCGAAATCCCTGGCTAGGAATTGTCACTTTTTATCTTGGCAGAGTTGCAATCATTTGGTTCAGTGAACGGGTTAATTAATGAAATCTATTAACTCCATTCTCTTTTGGGAGTGGATTGTAACTTTTTCCTCTGTCATCTATTCGAGCGTTTTCTAACTACGGGTGGTCGTGGCTGTTTCATTGTGATTCCTCGATCGGTGTTTCGAGGAAATATCTATTGAGTGACAGTTTTCTGTTTGAAAAATGAGAAACTTTATGAATAAGAATGAAACTGTATTCGTATAACTTAGTGTACAGTACAGTAGGACAGTATCTGAATGTAAGCGTTTCGGTTGTGGGTTTAAAACCTCCTTTTTATCTCCGTTCTGGCAGAAGAAGCGCGGCGTTGAGTTCTGCAACACTACACACAGTCTTGAAAATTGGGGAAGCGTATCTTTATAATATGTTCTCTCTTGCTTCTGCCTACCGTAGTAATTCATTAAACAATACCTAATAATTTGTGAATTACCTAAATACAGAGTACATACTATTTAATAGTATGACAGAGTCAATTATAGGTCTGTACAGTCGAACTAATAAAACATTTAAAACAATACATTTTTAAAGATACATTAATACTATGAAGAAATTGATGTATTTGTTAAAAATACTAGGCTGTATTTTTGTTATTTGATAAAAGGAAGGCCATCTAACAAGAATTGACACTTATAGAAACTGAAAAAAAAAACTATTTATCACTCCGTCGGATTTGAGATGCTATTGTTTCAAGATCAGACTTTAATAATCACTTTTCCTAAAATATATGAAGTACTCAAAAACAATAATTTTTAAGACTTTTGTGCCTTATTCTGTTTTCTTATATTGAGTCCTATACTTTTAATAACTGCCTGTAAGAGATCACTTGTAGTGATAAGGCATGATATGTTAGTTAAGGACATGATATCAATTTTTTTGTACAATGAACAATAACAATTATTACAAAAAGCTTTTAGTTCAGGAACAAAGCAAAATAATTTAAACTAACATTTTCATACAAACAAGGTATTATATGAACCTCGTAATCTATTTACACAGTGTTATCTACATATATCTAGCCTGACATGTGATATAACGTGATTAAATATATTATTTATTGAGATTGTAAAAATAATATTAGATAACGATAGTAAAACACAAACTAGTTCGAGTCATATATCATGGAACATTGATGTGATATAAATATTCATGATAGTTGAACGCGGCATGTTAATGTCCCAACTTAAATACTCATGGTGTGGTGTAAGTCATAGGATTTCTTTTATTATTTTGTTTTATTTCTTGTGGTATAGGCGAGAAAAACATTATAGAACTAGATTTGTCTATTTTCTCTTTATGAGAGATTTAATTTTTTAAGTCGTGTAACTTGACTGTGTTTGTCAGATTTAAATGAATGATGAAATGAATTAAATATTCATTATTTATTTCTTTCGTTTCTTCGCTCTGGTGTTGAGATAAAGCGAATGCAAATAAAAGGGGGTTAAATTGAGCTTGTAATATTTTACATATACTAGAACACCAACAAGTTAAATAAAAGCTTATAATAAATATAAAAGTTTCGACAAAGAACTCAATACCAACAACTATTGCACTCAATACTAACAATTTCGAAATTATATTTCATTATGTAATTGGCAGAAACAATGCAAAAGATTATATAAATAGATTTCATGAAATCAATTTAGGAACTGAGGTATCAATAAATGTTTCATATTATAATTATTTACATTACAACGCGATTCTCTTATCACTTATACTACACAAATTTAAAGGTGGAGTAATACGCCGTGTATTCTAGTAAGTGCCACCGGCTGCTTCTACAGAGGAATACGTTCAGTTGTTCCATTTCTAAATAGAAACCTACGTATTATATATACGTTTGTTATATTTGTAATCTTTGATTTTAATATATTTTATTTATATTTATTTTTATGTTGTAAAGTGTATAAGGAGTAGTCTTGAATGAAGTTGAATATAATAATTGTTTTTTTCACTCCTCACTTTCCGCTGAGATGTTCAATTTCGGTGTATCTCAGCGGAGAAATTAAAATAATTTAAATATAAACATTACCTCCAGTGGGAATTGAACAGATTACCACTTCCTTTTGGCCAAATCCTGTTTCACCACAACGGCCTCAAATATTATATACCTAACAATTATTTTCTTTCTTTCGCCTCTACTAAAGCAAATTTATACAAAAAAACATTTGAGTACAAAATAAATGGTAACAAACACTGTGTAACGGTAAACTGAACATCTACAAATGCCTGTAACTCCATGCATTTAAACAGCTTTGATTCAATGTAAACGACTTTTATTAGGCCCTAAAAGTTTAATTGTAAATATTTAGTAAATACATTACTATATTACGTTATACTGTTGTTCCTACATAAGTATTTTTATATTATACAGGTGATATAATATATGTAACAAATGCAGCTTCTCGCGCTTCCAGTGTAATATGGTTAAAGAAACATAGTGTTAAAACACTCCGTTGCAACTCTCCACCCAAGTTTTGGACATTCCTTGCTAAATAGCAGAAATCAACGCCAATCAAACATACAACCGTGGCCTTTACTGTCAGATCAAATAACAGTTTTTCAATATTTTTGGCAAAATATTTCTCTACTCTTAGTAACGATTATTTTAAAAAATATTTTCAAAAAAATCGGTTCCATAAAATAAGACACGGCGCTAGGTTCCACCGTTAAACGAGCAATGTCTCTAATCTAATTATATAGAAAGTGAAGAATAAAATATCTCAAACTACTCTTTTATATATTTAAAATGTGTGTAGATAAAAAAATGAATTTACCCTTACTTTCAATATTCAATTTAATTGAATATTAATAATAATTAATTAATTTCTTAATTTCAATAGAACATATGAATATATTTTTATTAGATTACCTGTAAGAACTCGAATAACCCCGAATAAGTTAAGCTAAGGCTTATATCTACATAGCAAATGTTATATATGTACTAAGAGTTCTGAGAAGCAAAAGTTCCACTACGGTCCGTTAGTGTTTCATATTTGTTATATTCTACGAAATGTTTTAGTTGATAAAACTGCATATATTATAATATTAATTTTGTTATGCTTTTTTGAGTTTTAGGTATGGGAAAATAAGGTTAGGTCGATTTGAGATTTTTTTTAAACCAGCTTCACGCTGTATCCCGCACACAGCAGGGTAGGTAGAGTAAACCTAGTGCTAAGACATTCCGTTCCCCACTTTCTGCCGAATTCTTGAGGCATTGCGTATTGAGTGACAGAACTCAACGCCGACACCAGAGCGAAGAAATGGAAATATAAATTTAAGTAAATATTTCATGCGATTTTTACATTACACATATTTTCAGGATTAATATGACTTATTATTAAAATTCGATGGAGAGTAAATGACGGGAACGGAGTGTTTTAACACTAGGTTACCAAGTTCCCTCAGCTTACTCTGCTTTATACAAGAAGGCATGACGCTAAAAAAATATGTTAAACGACTGTTCAACATTAAATGACTTTGAAATTGGCTCCATAATATTTAATTAATAAAAAAAAAACTCGCAATAAAGGCGTATCAAAATATATAAGGCTTACACAGTTTTACGTGACAATGCACTGCTGTTGCGTGTCTTGCTTACAAATTATAGACTTGGTGACACGTTTATTTTAACGCTAATTCCTTGTCTTTTCCACACGAAATGTTCTTTAAGATAAAATTTAATGTCTTTAATGTTTTGTACTTCGTGGCGCAGTGCCTAAATTAGGGCAATAATAAATGCGACGTTTGTGAGTTCGTTTTCCACTCGGGAGAAAAAAATATTTTTATTTCCTTGCACTGGTAACGTTCGTTTTGCAAGACAAAGCTCAGCGTTAAGCTCCGTCGCTGAACACATATTGTCTCAAAATTTGAGTGGATAGTTTGTGTAGACGAAAATTAATTTTGCCTTTCGTATTTGCTCAGTAAAAATAGAAATATTTAAATAAAAATAATCCGTTAATATAAATGATGAAAATGCATTGTTATAATTTTAAAAAACTACTATTATAAATAGTAGCTTTATATACTAACACAAAAAATCTTAGAGATTTTTTCTTTAGATATAAATAAATATCCATATATAATCGTACGTGTGACGTGGTTGTAGGCTAAGTTGATTTAGAAATAGCCACACTTTGTTTATATATGAATACAATTTGCGTCATTAGAAATTATTAATTTCTTTTCTTTTAAATATTAAAGAATACTATACAATATTTTTTGAAATTACTAAAGGCCTCGACTCTGTTTAGCATAATAAAAAAAAAGAATGATTGTGTATTAAATACTTTTTAAGATTTTTAAAGTGTTATTCCACATTTAGGAAAGAAAACCACTTATTTAGAAAACGTATAAAAATTTGAACGTAGCGGGCATCGACTCCTTGGAACCAATCAGATGTTCTAATCACTAAGCCATACGTTCTCTTCAAGCTATACCGAAATTTTTAAACACAAAAAGTTGTCGCCCTCGGTGGGCAAGGCCGACGCTCCGATCGCTTCTATCTATAAGACATTATTATAAACTTGGAAATGTTCCCAATTCAATCTTCACGATGTTCCCAAGTTTCCCTGACTACCACGATGTACACAGAATACAGCAGCATATCCAAGCTAATCCATTTCATATCCATTCAAACATTTACAACTTCACCTTTAAACACTACCATATTTAAAATCGTAAATAACATAGATATATGGTTGTTTCTACTTTACGAGTAACAGCTAAGCGTTTTCTTAATTACTGAAACCATTTTCTTTCATTACTGAACTAGTTCAAGTAGTTGACTGAATGTAACGTCTCCGTAATTTAGTTCGTTCCTTTAACAACACTGTATGAGCGTGGCTTCTGTAATGATGTGGCTAGTAATAAATTCAGTTAGCTAGTGGTTTTTTCAAAAGAGCCATATTGCCATTTCTATTTTATATTATTATTAGCGGACCCGCGCGGCTTCGCCCGCTTTAACTAAATATTTATTAAATATGTTTATGAAATTATTTTCAGTTATCAATACGATTAGTAAAAAAATGATCAAAATAAGCGAAAAACAATAATAGGTAGAAAAAAAATAAGGGAAATACTTAATATTAGTAAGTAAAATGAACAAACAAAATAAGTAAAAGTAACTAAAGGAAATTCTCAATAATAGAAAAGATAACTAACTAATTGAAATTAACAAAAATGGTAAGTAAACGTAAACGAAGGAAACTTAATAAATACAAATAGCTATATTATCAACGTAAAATAAATTATAATTTTTATTATAAGTAACACTACAGACAGACATTTATATATAAGTGTGAATGATGATAAAATTAAAAAAATATTATTTTAACAAAAAAATCAATTTCTCCAATTTCAATTGATTTCACCAACATTTTTCGATTTTCTGGACGGATTTAAATATTTATTTATGTATAATTTTATAAGACACGAGAAGGACATTAGTGTTTTACTGGAACCTATGATTAAAATCCATAATAAACTATTACCACTACTTTGTATATAATAATTTTTATTTCGAAATTTAAAAATACGCTTGAGCATTTGCCAGTATTCGACATAAAATCAAAAGACTCATCAATAGTCAACATCTTAGAGAAAATGCTTTAATTATAATAAAATTTTTAATGCAAGTTTAATTGCAGGCATCGAATACTATGGTAGTATTCGCCACATTGAATTTATATTTCTTTCACGCTCTACTAAATAAACGCATGGAGTTAAGTTCCTTTACTCAAAATGTCTCGGGTTTTGAATGATGAATCAACTAGGACTGCTACCTAAAAATATAAAGGTTTGTTTGAGGGAATTCGGGGGAATTACATTAAATCATATCGAGAAAACGCATATATTTTATTACAAATTAAATACATTCCCTCGAGTGAGATTAGAACTCGCAATTATCCAATCATCGTGTGCAGTCAGGCACGCCCTAATTGCGCCACGAGGTCGTCATTAATTCAATATAGTTAATACTAGCGTCGCAAACGCGGATTCGCCTGCGAAATCATAATAGTTATCGTGTTTTTATATGTATGTATATCTGTAATGTACTTATAAAAATTAATAATATTATACTCTACTAGATATTACACCAATAATAAAATCTGATGCCATCTGGGTTCGATTTCTACTCAGAAAAATTATTTATTTTCGTTTCATCGCTCTGTTTACACAATGTTGAATTTCCCCACTAAACACAGTCTTAAAATGGGGAGCGAAGCGTCTTCACACTAGTAAAAGCTTCCTCGGGTGTTTTAAATAACAGAAAAACAGCTCTTCAGTTCTATCACGTATATAT
>DWAN01003282.1:0-13664 GCA_018230445.1 Heliconius hewitsoni
TATATATATATATATATATATATATATATATTTGTATGTATATATATATGCTGCTAACCCACTGAACTATGTACCACATAATATATTTTGTGTTATATTTTGTACAAAATACGAGAATATTCACAACTTATAGAATGCACCAAAACTGAGTTCACTCATCCGCAGCTGGAGTGTGTTATATTGCAAAATTTTCGTCCATTTCCATTGAAATTTTTAAACGTATAGGTGCATAAATTCGTAAATTTATCCTACAGAGGTCGGACGCCAATATGGCAGAGAGAGAGGAGAGAGACGATATTTTGACCTAACTCTGAACTTGGCAAATCTAGGTTAGAATACAAAGCGAGCTATAACTTCTTGTGGACTAAAATTTTTTCTAAGAATTTAAACACGAGCTATTTGGTATATGCAATATTTTTCAAAAGACTAACAAAACTAATGAAGCCTCTGTTGTTTTTACAAAGTAAAAGGCGACTGTTTTCTTTAAATGTTTAAGTTTCATATTCAAACCGTAGCTTATAAGATACGAAACTTAAAAGCAGAATTTTGATTATAATTTATTTACATTTAGTTAATAAGAATACGTGAGAACGGCATTCCTTTTTTCCCATCTCCCGTCTTCTGGGAGGGAAACCCCATAACATGGGCTTAGAATTGTTTGTTCGTTATTTACGAAATTGTCGAAAAATGAAGAATGGAGAAACGGGTCACTAGTTTCTCTTTTAAAATACCATATCTGGTACAGCAGATGTGTATATAATTAATAAATTAGCTTATAAATGACACATTCTAAGTGGCATGTCGTAACGATTAATATGATGTTATATATTTGTAGCTTTATATTATTCATATAGAAATATAGAGTTTAAAGGCAAAAACAAATTTTAGTACGCTTAACAGGTTTATTTATTTTTATTATTTATATATTTAATTTTATATTTTCATTTCTTCGTTCTCGTTTCGAGACAAAGCGCGGCGTTGAGTTCCGCCACTCAACACGCAATGCCTCCAGAATTCAGCGGAAAATGGAGAACGGATTGTCTTAAAACTAGGTTCCCTCTGCTTACCATGCTGTGTGCGAGATACAGGGAGAAAGAAGTTCATTGATTTATTTTTGTTTAACAGGTTGTTTTCATTACAAACGAGATGATACTAAAGAATCTACATCAGTTTTATTGCAGCGCTGTTAGCACGGCATTGGCGCTCATTATGCACTTCGTACTGGGTTGTCGTTAGGGTTTATTGGATATAACTGGTCAAAGGCGTAAGTCTCGTATACAGATCTGTTCTTTGACGAAATTTGCTTTGAAGAAGTCGTTGGATTTTTTTAATGACGATTTTTAGCTTTTTTTGTTAATATTCAAGGATAGTTAGTGGATATTTATTTTCATTTTCCGTTTCCCATTTATTTTAAAAATATTGTGTGTTGAGTGCTTGAAATCATTATAATAACTAGCCGTAGTCACTCTGACTATATTTAAAAAAATAAAGCCTCATTCTTTTTCTCATACAGATGCGAAAGTAGAAAGAACGTAGTGTTAAGGTACTCAATTTTATACTCGAATTTAAAACACTTTATTTTGACGACGGAACTTAAATTGTCTTATCTTGTCCAAGCGGGGACTGTCCATGTTTCACGTATGAAGCAAAAAACCTACATTTTATAGTACTATTGCTTTAAAATACATACAAAAAATATAAGTTAAAATATATATAAAAACAAAAACGAGAAGGAGAATTTATAGACTTGTTTATATCTATTTTTATATTCTCTAAAGTGGTAGTCTCTTAATAAACACAAAAAATATAAAGTCTCTTTCAGCCTAATAATACGTTAAAAACGCAAAGACAAAAGAGTTCTCTTATAAAGAATACCTTTTAAAAAACACCGTAAGTAAGGCTGTTTTAGATGAAATATACGAACAATTTTTATAATTTAGGATAGTTAGTAGTTAGTAAGGAGCTCGGAAAGTTAAAGAAAGAAGAAAAGTTGTCATCGCTTTAATTACTAAAAATTAAATTATGTCTAAGTTGCTGTAGTTACTAGGAAGTAACTAACCAGTCCTGTGGGAACGTTTTATTTTCACTAAAACGATAGTACTCTTTAGATACTGACTTTTTAAGTCGACAATTTTAAGTCATAATACAATTGTATAGGGATTTAGTCCATGGTCCAGTCCATTCTCTAATATAATATAAGTACAGCGTTGAGTTCCACCGCACTATATACAACGTTTTACATAGAATATAAAATGTTTTATTTATTTTATATTAGTTATTGTAGTGAAAAATAGAGTGATTCAATACTTTTTCTTCATAAATTTCTGAAACTGAAAATATGCTATAGCCCTCTTATATCAGGGTTGGCAAAAATAAAATTGAGTGGAGGAAATCAACACCGCTCTTTGTTATCAAAAAAAGGAAATAAAAATAAACAATCCCCCAAGTGCACATTAAACCAAAAACAATCACAATTAGAACCAGCCACTGTTGGCACAACTGCCTTAAACTAAACAATCAAAATATTATAATATTTATAATAAATAATTGAGTTCAGTCGTGGCGCAGGGGCACAAAGTGTGACTGTACTACTGGTTGTGGGTTCTATCCCCCCCCACACGTGAAAATGACATATTTATTTACATATATATATTCACTACTTCGCTCTGGTGTCGCGGCGTTGAGTTCCGCCACTAAACACGTAATGCCTCCAGAACTTGGCCCCTCTGCCTACTCTGCTGTGTGCGAGATACAGCGTGAAGCTGATTTATTTATAATAAATAATTAAAATTCATTCTGAGCCAATGTTAAATGCAAAGCATATTCAAATTGGCTCGAGTACGTAAGCCGTATGAATTGTTTGTCCCATTACGAGATTATGCTGGCTCCCAGAATGTTTTGCATACAAAACCTACACATAAAGAATTCTGATGAAATTAAGTTATCCCTTAGAAACATCGATATGGGAAGAGTCTGAGTGGAATAGGAAATAAGATGTTATAGTTAATTTCATTTTCGACAACCTTTGTGCTTGAAACGTAATATCTGATTTTGGCAAACTGTCGGTTTAACTCGGATTAAAAGATTTTTATGAATATACAGTTTTAAAAAAGCTTTAAGTTTAAGGTTTTTAGCTCGTATCAAAGAACTCCGCTCCCTACTTTCCGCCCAATTTTCGATTTTCAGAACTCAACGTCACGCTCTGTCTTAGTGAAATATCGAATCTAGAACCATTAATAGGTTTCTTTGGGCTGCTGGGTCACTTTAATGTCATATTAACAAACACAAAACCAAAAAAATCGAAACCGAATTAGCATCATCCCGATTCCATACTAAAATTCCTGTAACGACAAATGAAGTCAGTGCTTCGTAATATAGGAATGAGAGCATCCTTCAAATTAAAGCCACTCGACTCCGGATCAAAGTTGAATCTCATTATAAGGCACAAAGCATGAAGCAATTTTGGAAATATCCGAGCTGGTCTGTCGCATGGATGAATCCCGTCTTGTCTGATCACTGAGCTTTAAGGACTTTATTACTGATACGTACTTTCAGATACCGAAGAAAGAATTCAAACATTTTCAACTTATTGAATATGAAACTTTAACTCAACAGATTTTAGAACATCATGTTTATTTGTTTTTAAGTTTCTCGTTGTGTCTCGCATGCAAAGGGAACGTACTGTTAAGAGAGACATCGTTTCTCGTGCATAAACAAACTTTCTAGATATTATGAGTTGGGTGGCGGAACCTAACGCTGCGCTGTCTTTTCACCAAAATATTGTTTTAAACATATATTTTGCATGTTGAGTGCTGGAACTCAACGCCACATTTTTACCTCATTGTTAAAGCGAGGAAAATGAAAACAATAAATATTTTATCTCCTCGAGTGGGAATCGAACCCACAACCTATCGTGCCTAGTCGCACGCTTGTGTCCCTGCTCTACGATTGGCCTTAAAGAATGAGATGAGAGACCATTTTAACATAATCAGTGTATCCTAGCCGAATGTTAGAGGACACGCCCTTGTGTCGTTCTGTTCTCAATTTGTGATACCTTCCATGGTCAAAATACTGCACATTGAAAAAGTAAAGAGAAAACGAAAGAATAGGGCAAACATGTTTAAATTCCATATTATTATTTTTCTTTTACATAGAATTTCAATATAGGTAACAATAACTTTTTATCACTGTAACTAATATTCAAGAAGTCAAGAAGTAATATAAAAACTATATTCCTATACAAGGCTGTATTAAGGCCGATGCGACTTATCTATTGTCAGCGGTTGGTCTCCATTGGAAAACTACTCAAACTTCAAAAGAAACTCTGAAACGTCTCTAGTTTGAAAAGACTTTTAAAGAAATGTTTAAGAAACTGTTTTTATTCGTTTCCTTATTTAACTTTTAATGTAAGCATAAATGGAAGTACATATAAATGTTGTGGCGCAGTTGGATTGACTTTGAATGGATATTTATACAATACTCGTTCGGAATATTATTCTGAGTAACTTATCTACATTTATTTATTTATAAATTTTCTACGTTACCGAGTCGCTGATGGATAATGTACAGCCATAATTACGCGGTGTAGAATGCTGAAATTGTGCACTGTTTCTATGGGGAATGTAGGGTAGCATTAAAAAATAATTTGCCGATTTTCCTCTGGGAATGGCAGAAAAAAAAGGATTGAAATTGTAGTCCACGTAAATTTATTTGCAATAATATGTAAATGTAAATAAGACATAAAATAATTTTAAGAGCTCATTGTGGCGAAGTGGGGCAGCTATCTGTCGATACGATAAATATCGCTTTAAAATTTTATGCTCTTTACGATCCCACCCCGATCGACTGTCGTAAGCCGGTCTTAGAGTCCTGCAGGGGACGTCCTTGTCACCGACGACATCCCCTCAAAGAGCTACGTAGTACTTGCAATTTTTCAAGGACAGAGTACCCTTTTCTCTACCTAACAGGTGTCGCTGTAAATGCCATTAGTACCAACAGCATTAAAAGTTCAGGAAAAAGCTGAAACTTTTCCTCACTTTGCGTAGACAAATCGTAGTGTAGATTGCTAAACATGAACAATGTTGCATGGCAATAAAGAAGAAAAAAAATACCTACTTACGTTTTTTAATATAAAATATATTTTTTTTAGAGTATTTCATATAGTCCGAGGTTGTGGCTGCGATTCCCGCTCTGGTAACGCTCACTCTCTGTGGCAATGCTCACCCGCTTTAGTAATAAGGCATAGCGCGGTGCTTAGTTCCATTATCCACAATTCGGCGGAAAGTGGGCAACGAAAGTGAGAACAGAGTGTCTTATCTACATTTTTGTCTTTTAAGTTCTCTCTGCCTAATCTGCTACATGCGGGATACTGCGTGAAGCTAAAAAAAATTCTAAGCGAACCATAAAAATGAATATTTAAAAGGCGAAGCCGTGTAGTCTAATTTCTGCTTAAGTGTAAACGTAATACACTAACTACGTATGAATTTAAGGAACCGAGTTATATAGCCAAAGACACTTACAGCGTTGCTTGTAAACTAAGTAAAGAAAGTAAAAACAAAGATAATTTTAATATATAGATAATCCAGTTTCACGCTACTCTCGCACATAGATATAGACAGAGGGAATATAGTGTACGGGATACACAATACATATTACGCTTCCCATATTCTGTGTGCTAAACTTAAGCAAATTGAGAACATTCTCTACCCCAAGTGGGGATTGAACCCACAACCATTGCACTTGCAGACACTGTCCTACTGTGCCACGATTGAATCTTCTGGCAAGGCAATTTCACGCAATAGACCGTATATAGCAGGATATACAGAACTAGAGTTGAGAGGCAGAACTCAGCGCAGCCCTTTGTCTTGTTACTAAAGCAAGGGAATTAAAAATAGATCATTCCCGCCAGTGGAAATCGAAGCCACAGCTGTCGCGAATTCTCCTTTCGGTGTAAGAGGTTTACAGTATAAAATACAGTACTTGTTTTATATTTAAATGGTAATTTTATATAGCAAATGAGAAACAAAATACGACCTTCATTAGTATTTGTAGCATGTATTAAAATTCTTTGATACCGAATCAAAGGAAATGTGAATTGACAAATTATGTTTACTAAGAAATTTTCGTTAATAAGATATACTCTTTATATTATGTTATAGGTATGTATATATTTAATATGTAATTTTGATAAACATAATATATATACTTTTACTATCATACTTTTATAATCAAAGAGAAAAAAAATACTTTTTTTGACTATTTAATTATATATAATTATATAGCAAAGGCAGGTAGAGAATGGTGACTTTCTCAAATAAATATATATAAATTTTATATAAAAATCCGATATTAATTTCAAGTTGCCACAACGTATGTAGGACATATATCTTAGTATAACGTGGCAACCTGTCGCCGGCAAGCGTCAAGCGACAAGCGTCGCTACGCTTGTCGCTTGACGCTTGCCGGACTTAATATCCAGCAAGGCTCAGCTAGGGCTCCAGAGAGAGGAACCTCCAATACACGAAGTCTCAAGTAAATCTGCTTTCTGCATCCGGTTCTTGATCCAATAGTTAAGTATTCAATATAAATGCAATTGTTGTGAGTTGGATACCTATGCAGTGGATAGTTTTAGACTAGAAGTAACTTCTATTTTTCCGTTCCAAGCTTTTTATGATTTATGGGCTGATGTCTCAAAAAAGACAAAAAAGAAATACTTGTGTCATTTTGCCTATACTATATTGAAATGAACCTAACCTGTGAATCTAAAGTGAGTAATAAAATGTGTGACCGATAATATTTACGATAAATAAATAAATATAAAATAAAATACAAAACAACCTGTCATGTTGTCCGTGTTGCCCTTATCTTCTTATCCCGTAGCGTGGTTTTTTAGTTTTTTTCCCTTTTTGTCCCTAGCGATGTAAAAAACAAAAATTAAACAGTTTGTAATACTCGCGCGGCGGTTAAAATGTAATTGAAAAAGGATAAAATAATTTAAAATTCACCGCCTGAAATAATTTATGTGACGGGATATAATTAACGTAAAAAGCTTTTATATAAATTGATTTGATTTCTCACAGAGTCGGACGGACACATGAACAACAAAGTGTTCGTTTTTAAAGCACTTCCTTTAGTACCTATGTGTTTCTTTAATACGGAGATGTGGCAAAAACATGGTTATCTAACTTCCTATATACTTAAAAATGAACCTAAGAGAGTACGGCTGCCATCAATATTTTAAATTTTAACATAAGTATAAATAAGCATAACAATAAAATATCTTCAAATTATTCACTTTACTACAAAACTACAAAACAGCAGGTCCAGACGGATTTTCTTGCATTTCTTATTAAGTTCATAGGGAGTTCCATACTTATGTTATTGCCTCATATACCTTCATTAAGGGAGACAGAGACAGAAAGAAATCAAATTGTTTTTAGCTTCACATTGTATCCCACATATTGCCATATGTGGGATACAATAGGGTATGTAGAGGGACCAGGGAATCTAGTGTTAAGACACTCCGTACTCCATTAAGCCTCCGTTCCCCACTTTCCTAAACGACGGCTTCTAATTCCTCTAAAACTTTTAATCAAGAGAAATGAATGTTTTTACAGAAATAAACATCAAAGAAAAATATTTTACCTCCAAAATATCAACAGCTAATCTATAACCAATGGCATCATAAATTAAATAGATAGTGCCATCTACCCATAGATCATGGGAAGCGACAAATTAGGTGTTGGCTGGCTTCCAAAATTCGGAGATGACGCAAAACTGTAGTGGCCCTAAGTGGAAAACACTTAACATGTCCTCTTACATTTATATAGCGGGAGATACACGACACGCAGGGTAACTGAAAATAGGACGCAGTTGTCGTTAGGTATGTACGTGTGAAATATAATAAATAAAAAAATAAGCTTCACGCTATATCCCGCATATAATAAGATGAGTAGAAAGAATCTTGTAATAAGATATACTGCTCTCCATGCACCGCCCAATTTTCGAAGTATTGCGTGTTGAGTGGCGGAATTTAACGCTGTGTTTTGTTTTGTTATAAAAACATTTTCATTCCTCCGAATGAAAATCAAACCCACAATGGTCGTTTACAGTCAGACGCTGTGCCATTGCACTGCGATGACCGCGACTTTTAGCCTTCGCTTTTTTTCCGCGTCAGTCCGTTTTAACCTTTGCTCAATTTCGAGACATCGTATGTTGAGTGGTGAAACTGTCGAAAGGCATTGTACGCTACTGTTACGCTATTGTTTGGTTAAAATATAATTTTTGTTTCGGGCCTTTAAAGCTTATTATATAAATTGAGTTGTATGGTCGATATGACAAAAAACCGGCCAAGGGCGAGTCGATCTCGATGGCCTAGGATTGCGTACCGAAATGCGGACTTTTATTTTGCTTTTTTTTTTTGCTTATGTTAGCAAAAAAAAAACTTTTATATATTTTTTTAGAAAGTTGAATTTTAAAGAATTTTTGAAACTTTTTTTTTCAATAAACACCAATGTCACATTATGAAATACCTTTTTCATCCCGCACATGAGGTAGGTGTACGAAAACGTAACCTAAGAACTTGGAAGTATATAGACACTGCGTTTTCCATTATGACACTTCTTTTCCCAATGTGTTCCCGTGTGTTAACGGAACCTAAATATGGCGTATAGGAAGCAGGGCGCAAGGACATGACAATATATTTTTTTATTTACTGGCCCGAGTAGTAATCGAACTTTTAGCCATCGCCACAAGTTCCTGTGACACGACTAGCCTCAAATTATAATCACATACAGACACACGCTACACATTATATTTCAAGCGCAAAAAGCAATTTCTCTACAATTACAACTCGAGTGAAAATAAAATGAAGTGATAAAAATTGCTTATATAAAGTATAGAATAAATAGAAATATAAAGCAATACGATACATCGCGGACGTGAGATCTCACGAATGTGTAGAGCTCTTAGAGCATCACACTTAAGAAGCCCTCTTAAAGGCCTACCTACGCCTAGAAATAGGTTGGTTGTTACAAAACCCTTTTAAAATAAATATGTATGTGTAAATTATACTGGAAGAGATACAGGTTTTATATTTCGTGTAATGTCTCCAGCTCATTATAAATGTAGAGGCGGTCGTGTGGTGTGGGTTCGATTCGTACTCGAAGATACAAAGTCAAACGTAGATTTCTCAAAATTACAAAGTCAAGTCAAGTCAGTTCTGCAAATTAATACGCATGGGAATTGAACACAAAACCATCGATATTATTAATATTATTATTATTAACCTACTTGTAGTATAGACTTGTAGAGTCAAGATACTTGTCTAATATTGTTAAAATAAAAATCAATTGTGGCCAAAATTAAATAAACTTTAGAAATAACATTTGAAATTCGCTAATAAATGTAAATTGAAATAATATAATTTAATTCCTATGAATAGCGATGGATTTCATTATCTTTCAATGTATTTTAATTTAGTTTGTAGATGGATTTTTAATCAGTTTTTTCTAGTTCACAGAAATTATGACAGTTCTTCGAGATTTTAAATAATTTATTTTAAAAAGACACTGTCCGCGGTCGGTCTCTTGTAAAACTGACTTTTTGTTAAAATTATAATGGCATAATTTTATGAGTTAAAATTAACTTTATATTAAATTAAATATTTAAAAAGAACCCCTCGCTTAATATCTGAAATTCAAGTCCAATGCTAATTCAAATATTTCTCGTTAGCTAGTAATTCTTATATAGTCTTAGTTAAATGTTAAGAACAAAAAAACTCTGTACATTTAGTTATTTAATCGGCACTTACCATTATATGTATGTTAAAAAAAAAACATATTTTATCATACACTGTCAATCTCCTGACATTATATTGCACAAGAGAGTTAATCATTTCGAGCTCTTTTTCTAACTACACTGTTCCTACATATTGAGGCTATTGTGGCAGGGACAGAAGCGTGCCACCGTGCAACGGTTGTAGATTACATTCCCACTCAAGGCAATGCAGTATTTAATATTTTTATTTCCTCAGTCTGGAAACTAGGGAAAGAGTAGAGATCCACCTCTTAACACGCAATGCTTTAAAAATTTGGCATCGTGCGGAATGGAAGGGCTTTAATGGAGGTTAAGTTAGGTAGTTAGTTAGGTTCCCAGGCTCACTCTGCCTTCACTGTTATGTGTGAGAAACAGCTTGAATATAAAAAAAAACGACGACGAAACGATTTCCAAATTGAACTGGTGGGTGGGTGGGTGTACCACCATGTTTTCAGACAAACACTGTTAACTAAACCGCTATAGCGCTATAGCAACACAGAACAATAAGTATCCGCTCCAAGTCTTAACAAATGGACGTGGCTTCGCTCACGTGGACTATTATAAATTAATACTTGTTACAGAAGTTTAAACCAGTTTATAACTGAAATAAAAACTTTTATAAAACGTTCAACGTCTCTTTTCATGATTTTAAGGTTTGCCCTTACTTCTTCTACTTTAAAACTCTACTTTTCTCTTCCACTTTAAAAATTACTCTTCAAATATTTTTTTAAGAATAAAGTGACTAAAATATGACTAAAATGTTAGCCTTTGTTATACGTCACATTTTAGTAACTTTATATTTGATTTTCAGATATAAAGTATTGTTTAAATAACAGATAACTTTTGAATATTCATGAATTTTAGTATCTTGTTTCTTCCCCGTTTTCTCTTCAGCGTCATGCTATGTTTCGCAGGTAGAAGGGAAAGGTAGAGGGAGCCTAGTGTTAAGACGCTCGGCTCCGAACTTTCCGCCGAATTCTGGAGCGGATCTGTGGCGGAACTGAACGCCGCACTTTGTCACAACCTGTCGCGCTTATACTCACACGCTAGTGCTCCTGCACACGGGCTGGCATCAGCCGACAAATTGTTATTTGTGCTTGTCCAGCCTTTCTTTATACTTAAAACAAATATATTTGGAATATATACATAATATAATAATAAGCTGAATATGCACACATTACTTCCTTATTCTATCATCCACTGCGTTACGATGCCTTCAGGCTTATTTCATAAAAATAAAAAATAATAAATTCTATCAATATGTCTGTTCCACTATGAAATATTTGATTGCGATGGAACCAAAACGACATTTTCACTCCACGTCCGGTTTTGTCCGGTTAGAGACAAAACAGTTGTTACAAAAGAAGTGTTAAATGCTATGTAAATTTCAATTCTATTCCATTATAATAGGTTTCAATTTCGTGTGAAAATTTGGTGTTCCAATTTTCTTTATTCCATACCAACGCCAAATTCTGAGGCCTTGTCTTTGATTAAGCTCCGAGATGTGTCCGTTTTCAACCGTTTTACTTTCAATTTTGTTGAACGCCGTATATTCTGTAATATAGAAGCTATTTACACAATTTTTTTATAATCACGCTTTGTTTAAAATATACGAACATATTTTATTTAATATAATCAGTATAAAAAAATTTAATTACATAAGCCATCCAGTTTTTTTATTACTACATAGGACAGCCATCGCCTTCGGGGAAGCCCCTATGCAGGCTTCCCTGAAGGCGCTGGTGGCTTGCAATAGGCAGGCCCTCTGCCAAGGCGTCGTGGAAGTGTGGGCGAGTGATCCTGTGTCGTCTCATTTTAGTGGATATGGTTTCAGCTTGGCTTTAATGGGTGGTATCAGGTTGGCCTTTGATGAATCTCACATTACCATCCGTCTGTAGGGCACGTTTGTCTTGTCAACGAAACTTCTTCGAAGAACATTTTCTAGCGATAGAAAAAAACGAAATTTTAAAATTTTTGCCTGCCGCTCTTTCGTTTTTGTTTGTCCCGGTTAAATTCTGGAACAGCTAGATCGATTTATATTCACTAAAAGTAGAGGTAGTTGTGGACCAACATAAAGGCTATTTTTTATTCGCGAATTCGCGTTTGTCGTGCGAGCGTACTTACCGGCTACCTAGATACACCTTAAATACAACTATTTTTGCGACTGCAATCTAATAAATTTTCAAGATATTTAAATTACGATTTGTTAAGTTTATAACAATATGGATAACCATAGTCTTTAATCAAAAACAATGTCGTAAGTTGAAGCGAGTGAAACCGCGTGGGGAGCGCTAGTCAATGTTAATAATATCGGTACTTTTGTGTTTCTGATTGAACCCTGTGAATGCTACATTCTATGAAAGAAATATTCATCGATTTTACAATCAATACTAATAAAAAATTCAAGAAATGAATCAATTGAGTCAGTTTTAAAATTTAAATGGTATTCGGGACACGAGTCAATAAAACAGTACTAGTTAGAAGGTTGTTAAGAAAATTTAATAACGATTTCGTTCTTCCTTGTATATAATTAGAGTGTAGTTAAGGTACTATTTGTTTTCGGCTTAGCGTAAATATTATAGTCTCGAGTGTTTGTTTAATTGTTATAAACTTAACAGTCGTGGCGCAGGGCAAAAGCGTGTGACTGTAAATGCGATAGGTTGTCGATTCGATTCTCACTCGAGGAAAAGAAATATAGAGACAAAGCGCGGCGTTGAGTTCCGCCAATCAACCCGCAATGCCTCCGAAATCCGGCGCTAAGCGGGGAGTGGAATATCTTTACTCTAGTCTCCCTGCTTGCAGCTTCATGCTATATCTAGCTATATGCGGGATATAGCATGAAGTTGAAAAAAGGATTAATTGAAGCGTGAGCCTGTAAAAAGTTATTCATACTAAGGTTTTTAACTGACTAATAACAACTTTACAATATTTATAATCAATTTTCACACATAATAATCAAACATCACGTATTTTTTTGGGCTGTGCCTCTCTTATGTTATATATACTATTTTAATATTTTTTACTCGTTTTATCACTCTCATTTTAATAAGTATAAAAGTGTGTTATTTAGAGTAGAGTGAGTCTTGAGCTTCCTTCGAAGCCATTTTCAAATTAACAAGCACAGAAAAAATAATGGAACGTTAGTTCAAAAAAAATCGTTACTCGATATAATACTTCAGCGCAATCCGTTAAAAATAGATATTTCATTACGGATTGCTGCAGCAATTGTCCCTTTTCTTTCCTGATTTTTCAATTCTATTTTTCCTTATTGAATTTAAAATCTGAGTTTTGTTCTAAGAAATACCATATTTCTTATTATTGAAATTCTTATTATTAAAAGAGAGTCGCAAGATCAATATATATTTTGTCTGCGTTTTGTAATTAAAAAAAAAACAGTCAAGCGCGAGTCTGAATCGATCACCGAGGGTTCTTAGTAATTCAGAATTGTAAGTCAACGGGAAATAATACTTGTAAAAGTTGACAAGTTTGCGGGCATTTTGAATGTATGCATCCATTTTCAATTACAAGAAATATTTATATTATATATGTCGAGGCAAAGCGCAGCGTTGAGTTCCGCCACTGAACACGCTATGCCTTCAGAATCCGGCGGAAAGTGGGGAACGAAGTGTTTTGAGACTAGGTTCCCTCTGTCATCTTGTTATGTGCGGGATACAGCGTGAAGCTGATAATATTTTATATAAATACAAATATATTTTTTTAAGCTTTTTCTTTATTTGTTCTGTAAGATTGATAAGTGTAGACCAAAGGGATAAATCCTATAGCCTTTAACTGTAAAATGTTAAAATATATATATATATATATATATATATATATATATATATATATAT
>DWAN01003283.1:0-13662 GCA_018230445.1 Heliconius hewitsoni
TTAACATTAGGTTCCCTCTGCTTACCCTGCTGTGTGCGGGATACAGCGTGAAGCTGAGTGAATAAATATTTAAAAACACTTATAGCCCCCAGTTGACATCGAAACCACAACCACCGCGACTCCAGTTACACATTATTCCTCTGCACCACAATGTTACATCGAAACGAGAACAAATATAGAGGTAAATAGATAGAGCGAGGGTCTTCGAACCTGCAATAGTAAACGAAATTAACAAACATCGCTTCAGGCGTTCTCGCTACATAGCAACAGCTAAAAATATCATATTTCAAACAAAAATAATCCTTATTTACAAGAAAATAAGGATTATTTTTACATTAAATTGTGTGTAACTTGCACGGTTGGTTGTACAGTGCGCTGTTGTAAGGTAGCGACTCCCACTGAGGTTAGAAAAAGCGTAAGTCGGTAGCAAGTATTAGACAGGGTTGACGATACCGTGCTGGATCAAAGATAAATGATTTTTTTTTTCATCTTCACGCTCTATCCCGCGTGCAGTAGAGTAGATAGACATAGGTTAGTGTTATAACGCTGCGCTTTTCCTTACTAAAGTGGTAAAATTAAATAGCTCATTTCATCCATCATTCATCATTCTCAAGCGGGATTCGAACCTACAGACATGCATCACATATACTTTCAGACGCCATCCATTATGAATAAAGTCGAAGGCTTCATTAAAAAGTCATATATCTTAATATGAACAACTCTTTAGTTATTGATCCTTGTTGTTCGTTCTCTATCATGCATTTATTGTCTTATCTAATAAAATAAAACTCAAGGCCTCACTTATACTTACATTATTTTAGATTTTTTTTTTCTAAATATTACAAAATACAAAGAATAATTATAATAAATTTAATTGGATTTACAAATGTTTCCGAGATTACATCTTTCAAACAATCAAACTTTTTACTTTTGTAATATTAGTATCGATTTTCTACAATATTACTTAAAAACTCACCAAAACTACCTTCCCGTAGTATACTCATATATACAGAAAGCTCACATTACCACAAACTTTTTCATTCCTCTATCCTATCATTTAAATAAAAGGCACTGCAATAACAAGTTACGTCATGCTCATTTGTATACCTTACATACATACATGTAATTATTCCAAGTATCAATAACAGAATTCGAATGGTTTTTGATGACCCTGCGCGACTAGTGGCGGGCCTCCGGAGCGGACCGGTTAGACTAGTTGGACTGCTTTGTCTCTGACTATTCGCTATCGTTTGAATTAAAGCACTATAGTCTATGAAATAGAGTCCAAAATACCACTTTAAAATTATATCACACAAAAGACAGTTTGTCCTAATAACCATTAATGGAACATCTACCCTATTTAAATAGTAGTAGAGTTTATTTCTATATTTCCTTGTAAATATAGAAAATTTCGTGTCATTTTCCATCCTTCTCCATCTCTAACAATCTGTCTGTCTGTCTCGCTCACCGCATCTGTCAAATCCAGTTTCCAATTCGAGATGATATTGTATGGAAACTAAAACGAGCTTTGTTTTTGTTTCTGAGTTATTGAAAGTTTAGTTTTGTCTTAAATTACACGAAGACGACAATTTTTTATATGAAGCTCTCGTGTTTCGCGAAGTCCTTTACTTTGTAGCTTCAACGCTGATACATATAAGGATTTCTAGTGTATTGAATTATACGAAGCCGCTCGAGACTAACATGGAACCTTTATTTCTTTTCCAATTAAATCTACTATATGGCTGCTGTAATGTTTGTTTCCTTAGTTTCACGCTGTATCTGGCAAAATAAACCTAGTGTTAAGACACTCCGTTTCCAACTTTCCGCCAATTCTTAAGGCGGTGCGTATTGAGCGATGGCGCAGGTAACTTAGAAACTAAACTAATTGAATATTGCAGTGCTTGTGCCACTGCGCCTATATTCCTTATAAAAGTAACGAGTGTGTTTGCTCGGGTATGTCACTCCTTCTCCACTTCAATCCTCACGAGATGTCGTTCGAGATGGGACACTTGATGGGAATTCTTTAAACCCTATGTTATTTTTTAATAGAAAAATTAACTTCACTTTTACAATAAAAGCGTGGCGTTGAGATCCGCCACTTAATTTACAATGTTTTGAAAATTCAGGAGAAAGTTGGGAACGGATGTTTTAATGTTGAGTTTCCTCTATCTGATGTATGCAGGATACTGTAGCAAAAAAGAAGATTCATCCAGTTTTGCTTTTCTATGAGTGGTAAGAAAGACAGTGAGATACTTCGATTGACTTGCGAGAACACACTCTCGAAGTGTACGAAAGTTACCTAAATAGCATGAGGTCCTCTCTGAGGATATACATATGTATATGCGGATTGACGACAGTGGGCGAGGCGAAAGAGGTATGCAGAGACCGTAGCGCGTGGTAATCTCTTTTCACTAGCTGACCACCAAGAAAACATAAAGCTTTACATTGAGTTAAAAAAAATATATACATATATATATAGGTATAAATACATATACAGGACGCAATCATTATCTATAGAATAAAAATAGAAAAAATACTCACTTTTTAATATAATGCTGCTGCGACACCGAAACTAAAATAACACTTTTAATAAGAGTTCGTTACCAATGATAATATTATAATGTGTTATTTTGATTGGTACTCACATAAGCTATTTAAATTATACGCTCAAATATCGACTCTATGTCAACATTAATAAAGTATATAACTCAACACGACTCTACGTAGAGCTATTCCACATAGAGAGCTCAAATTTTTTTAACACAAATTATATGTAATTACGAAACGAGGTCGGATTTGTAACGCTGAAATAAGTGGCGTATTAGCATGATGATGGCGATTGAAGCGAAATATTGTTTAATTTTTTTATATCACAACATATGGCTATCACAGTCATCAGTCAGGGACTGATGTGATTGCTCTTATATATCATTTTCAGAACATTATATAAGTAATGATGATGAAGTAATATAAAACGAAATTGAAATTATAATGAGGCTGTCGTGGCGTAGTGGAATCACTGTAGGCATGAGGTCTCTAGGTTCGATACACACTCGCGAGAATAAATGATTTCCATTTGTCAGCTCGAGTGGATAGAGCTCTACAGCTTCTTTTAATCAATTTTGTTCATTGTCTGAATCTTTTCCATTATATATCTAGATTTTAATTTCTTTTGAGGCTAGTTGTGCCACAGGGGCACAAACTATGACTGTAAATGCGACTGGTTGTGTTGTGGTTCCTTAAATTTATATTTCATTTATTAAATTTCGCCATTTTTGAATGAGACTTTCTAACCACATTTTAAATTAATTCTTTTCTCGTATTAGTAGACCAGCACGCCCCAACCAGCGTTACTTCAATGTGTTCAAAACTCAAATATAAAGAGCTAAAGAATTTAATTTAAAATAATTTATAAATTAATTTCTAAGCATACATTTACATTTATTCAATCACAGTTTTGTAGAAAAGACGTATATATTTTCATTTTACCACCCACTGACTTCTATACTTTAGTACGGCTGTCCAATCATCTGCGGTGCAGCGTAATAAATTCTTATTTTTATTTCAGTCAAACTCTTTTGAAGTTTCGATGTTGTTAATAAGTAATCGAAAATATGGCTTTAAATAACACGTTAACTGAAAAAATAGATTTTATAGATTTTTTATCATCTGCATTTTGTATTCCGTATATAAATAATAACACAACATAAAAATAAATTAAATATATACATTTTACTTTATGGTTGCAAAACATTTTATTCCAAGAGTTGAGTGAAAAATGTTCGTCGATCCTTTATTTGACGACTGCCTCTTTGTCGTGTTTCATTATATATTACTGTAGTTTTAAAATATTCTTGTTGATTTTGTATTTTTTAGTAATTGATAATTTAAAAATTAGTCGTCTATTGGTCGCCGTCGTTGGGGTTACACGGTTTGAGTGTAGGCGCGACGGTTGTGGGTTTGATATCGGCTCGGAGTATAGTGTGGTTTTTATTTGCTTGTTCTGGTAACAAGATAACGTATGATGTTAAATTTCGTTACTGAGCAAAGTCCTAAAAAATAGATGGAAAAGAGTCTTAACACTAGACAGGGGCACCCTGTCTAGTGTGCCTGCCCCTACATATTAATGAAAAATATTATAAAATTATCAAGTTCTTGCTGACACCAGCAAGAACAAAAGGTAAATAAAAAAATAATCCTCTAAATGAAATCCTGAAAAGTATAGAAGTTTTCTATGAAAAACAAAAACCTTTCCTCATAAAAACGATTCCACATAAACTTATTGATACTCCACAAGTAAGATAACGAGTGATTGCTAATTATTTGTGCACTTATTATTTAGAGTACCTCCTCCTCATCGACACTAGGCGCTGTCAGTTGGTCACGTTTTGTAGAACGTCAGTCGCGGCTCGATCTCGATATTGTGTAAGTGCTCGAGTATTTACTATTGAGTGTTTCCAACTGAACTTATAAGGATCTAGGTACACGTGTAAGGATATACAAGGGTACTTTTTACTTGTAACTTGGAACAAATTTGGGTAACTTTTCACAAGAAAAAATTTATGAAAAAGGAACCGTCATAAGATCACTTTGTTGTCCGTCTGTCTGTCTGTCCATTTCTCAGGAACTATATACTTAGATCTAAACTCCCTTGATATCCTGATAAAAAATATATTTATACATTTATTTGAAAAAATTATATTGTAGTTTATATCGCCAAAAACGCGTATTTCGACATTTTGAAGGGAATCAAAATTAGGGTACTTCCGATTAACCTAGAGTTATGACATTTGGCAAATAGCATCTACAGGTAGTACTAGCTTAGAGCAACTATACATGTATGATTGAATCCTAAAGAATCTTAAAAGTGCGCCAAAATTTGATATTCAAGCCGCTAGTTCAAGTGAGGTATCAGATGAAAGGGCTCTCTGGCTAAACTAAGCTTGAACTTCATAAAAAGCTCCTCCAATTTTTAACTTAATTTAATTTCCAATATACGTATTGTATTAATTTACATTTACTATAGATAAACATTTTTTTAAAATATAAAACAATTATGGATGACAACAGTAGGTATCCGTCGAAGGTTGTCCAGTATCGCACAATAAGTCACCAATGACGGAAATTTTATACGAAAAATAAATTTTAATATATTCATATAAATACATTTACGGATTATTTAAAATTTATAAATCTGCATGTATTGTTTTATAATATTCGAACACGTTCTATATGGATGTCCTTATTTAACTCTTCCGTCACTGAGCGCCGTGTTTTTGTAAATAAAAACATTATCTCAAGATAGAAGTTGAGTGACCAACAACTCGCCGATGTAGGGATGCTCCCATAAGAAAGATTTTCTCGCAATTCTTAAGAGTACGGGAAAGCACAAAATTTTACCTATTTTACTTACACGGCGTGTGGAGTTGATCGAAGCTATAATACGCAAAGTTTGCGATATTTTCTGTTTTGTTTGCACGCGCTGGGTTAGATATAGTTTCACAGCTATCACCAAACCACTTCGCTGGTATCACCGCGTCGTTGTCGTCCACAACGCTCCAGCAACATTCCAGAGCTGTAGGTTTAACGGTGTAGGAGGAGCAGAGAGCATTACAATGAAACACATTTTTGACCTGCTACTATTATATTAAAAAAAACGAATACTATTTCATGAAGTCTGACTGATATTTATACGAAAATTTTCTACAAATTATAAGCTATAATAAAAAGGACATAGCAGTAGATTCCCTCTGCGTACGGCTGTTGTACGGGAAAATGTACGAAAAATTCTATTTTTCCAAATGATTTAATATATAAAAATATTAAATATAAAATTAAAATAATATCATATGTAGAGTCGTAACTGCGCCGCGCGATGTAAAGCTACGTGACCCAGCAAACACGCCTGACCTTGGCTTCAATGCAAAACAATTTTTTGTCAATTCGCGTGAAGGACGCTGATAATATTTTAGTAAATACATATGTCATAACTATATTAGTATTAATTATTTAATATTGTTTGTATGTTTTTGTCGCTTTATCTCCGAAACATGTGTATATTTTATAGAAGCCAGTCCGTTGTAATCTATGTTATTACTGTTTAATTAGTTTATTTTAAAATTGTAGTTTAAAAAAAATTATGACGAATATTTTTGTTAATTATAGAGACTTATTATAAATTTATTTTAAATTTAAAGTATTCTTTTAGTGTTCTAAGAATATCAGTTTTAACTGTTACTGTACAATCGCGACGGATGTGGATTTGTTCGCTCTGGTAACAACACAAAGCGCGACATTGACTTCCACCACGCAACTAGCAGTGTCTTAAAAATTAACGTCGCGAACGGTGTGTTTTAATACTAGATTAGCCCTGCAACCTCATAAAGAGTTGAAGAAAGTTGTGGCTTCGATTCCCATGCAGTGACATGTTTACTGTTACAATGTTATAAGTTTCAGCGTAAACTCCTTTTGATATTCGACACACAACGTATCTAACAGCAGACAGAAATTAGAAAAACTGACATATAGACAGAAGAATCTAGAAAAAAAACAAAAATAAAAGTCTATCTTCGTAAAGAAAATCAACACGGAACTTGTCATACAAAAAGTCAAATAAACGGAAAAATGAACGTCGAACAAATAATTGCACGGCAAATTTGAATAATCGCAATATTATCCTTTCCGCGTCCGATAACGAGTGATAAGTGATAACGCTGTTTATGTTACCAGCGACCGTATCTCTGTATTTTTGCCGTTTTACAAGGTCTCGATAACATTTGACATAATATTTATTTTGTTATGTAATTTATAGTTTACAGACAGCACTCAACTCGCAATGTCTCTTAAATTGATCAGTGCATGGGAGACGGAGTGTTGTAACACTAAGTTTTCTCTCCTTGTACTCCTACATCGTTAGTAATTAAAAACGAATACTAGGGTAATCTTTAACATTCAACCTAATATTTTTTAATTTCTTAACTAGTATGCAATATCCAACATATGACAGTCGTTTTTAAATAAACAAAAACGTATATCATGAATCAAAATCAAAACATTCACTTATTAAATTAAACAAGACTTTCGAATCGTCGAGTTATATAAAAATGTCAGTACTGTCAGTACTGTCAGTCCTACAGGAAGCTATCGCCGGATCGGAAAGCAGTTGTTCTGAAAGGAGACCTACAATGAGCTTAACAGTTGCTGTATTAAATTAAAAACTACAAAAAATATATATCAATTATTGTCTTTCCGAGTTAATGAAGAGCATTTAATTTCATGAATTATTATCATAATATTAATCACTTTGGCCAGGCTGATATCTAGACGACCTCTTCTTATTCATAACTTGTGACCATAACGTGGTTCACCCTTAAACTTATTGTTGTATTAAATAACAAAATATTCAAAAATTGTACCCTATATATTATTCTGTTACATAAGCTATATTACTGTAAAGTTTCATCTAAATCCGTTCAGTAGTTTATGCGTAAAAGTGGAACAACAGCTATCCTCACTTTCACGATTTATTTCTAGATTTGCGTAATCAAAACTAAACGATAAGACTGACGCAAATTGATTAGATGAAATCGGATTTTGTTTTGTTTTTCTCTGAAAAACATTAATAAGATGTAGAGGCCAAAGAGAAAAAAAATAATTTATAGATTTATTTTTCATTGTAGAAGTATTTTAAATGATAAAATAATTATTCCTTTAATATTTTTATCAGATTATTTACTTTGTCGAAACCACTCGACGTTCATTACATTTACGAGATTTCGGCGGAAACTGGGAAACGAAAGTTTCTTTATGGAAAAGTGTCTATACATTAGATTCCCAGGTTCCCTCTGTCTACCCGGCTATATGTGGGACGGTGGAGTAAAATAAAAACTAGCTGACGGTGATTAAGTGATTTTCCCTCAGGTACATGAAAATACAAAACACACTTTATACACATGCTCTATGCCTAAATTCTTTTGGTAGCTTCGTGTCTTTTCTCGCATGTCATGTAGAGTAGGCAGTGGAGACTTAGTGTCAAGATATTCCGTCCTCCGTGCATCGTCCAACTTTTGAGATATTGTGTGTTGTATGGAGCTCTAAACAGTGCTTTGTATTCTTTTACCAGAGCGAGGAAATGAAAATGATTTATTCCCGACTGAGATTCGAGACGTTGCTTTTATCATTTCGAACCTAGAAATTCCAAATAATTCGTATAGTAGCGCAACATAATTCATAGTACAAACTCTACATGGCTATATTAGTGCTAACTGCCACACAGCACGTGCGTGCTCAGCGCGTGCTAGCTGACGTCGGTGCCCATCAATGTATGAATTTGATTGACTCCTACTTTAAACTGATTGCTTTATTGTTATATTTAAATTGTGTACTGAAAACGATGGTTGTGGCTTCGATTCTCATTTATGGTTATATGTAAATACATCGAAAATACTTTTGTTTCCTTTATTTAGCTAGTCAAACGCTATAAATTTTACATCCTTCATTTGTTTCCTTCCTTCAAATATATTAAAATCAAAGAAGCCCTAGAAAATTAAACGAAAATGATTTTTTGTCAAATGTACTATTTACAACCGCCGTAGTGGTAGTGAGGGCCCACGCGGTCTCCGCGTGCTGCTCGCGTGTAAAAATAACTAAGCTTCCTCAAAATAGGTGCAGCGATTACGTTGGTGTGAACGATATTTGTGTTGCGATGTGAGAACTATATAATTTGTAAAGAATAATATACAAATTATACAATATGACTATATAATTTAGAAATAATTTAATAATAATGTCTTTATAATATGTAATTCAATCAATGTTTACATGAAACATTTAAAAAGTATATACTCTATCGTCTTTTGCAAATATACACTGAAAAAAATATATCTTAACTCTATATTAAAAAGTAAAGAAAATTAAAATATTTTCTAATGTTTCTCTATAATTTTGAAATATTCTTATAATACAAATTTACTAGAAAAATCTCTGCAGCTTAGTTCCCTAGCTAGACTTAAAATAGAAAAAAGCTAATAGATAAAAAAGTTTTACATTAAAATATAATTTATAAAAAAAAATGATATAGAAGAGTATCACATTAAAAACAAAAAAATAATAAATCATAACGAAACAATTCAGAAGTGACCCTCGGGTTTAGGAAAACCCTTTTCACGTTGAAAAATCTTTTCGCTCTCGAAATTTCAATTTAAGCTTATTAAAATACTTCGTTTGTTCCCCGACTTTGTTTCTCGGTTAAATATTTGAGTTACTTCGGTTATAAAACCACTAAACAATTTCACAGATTGATATCGTTTTGGCTTTTTGGGACGCTGGTCATCCCGTTGACGTAAGTTATATACAGCAATATGATTCAAGTATGTAGAGTGAGAGTGTGTACCAAAAAATACATAAATATTATTATTTTCAGCCTCACGTGTGGTAGGATAGGCAGTGGGAGCCTAGATTTAAAACACTCCATTCCTCATTTTCCACCGAATTCTGGATTTATTGCGTGTTGAGTGGCGGAACCCAACGCCGCGCTTTGCCTCGACACCAAAGCGAAGAAAGTAAAATATAAAATATTTCTATTCCGCGAGAGGAAATCGAACCCACATTCTGTCACGACTGGCCTTAACTAAAATAAAATGAGATAAAATTTTAATATTTTTTTTATTTAAGTTATAGTTAGTTAAGATTCTCTCCACTTGCTCATGATACATTTATATGACTATTTATTTCTGTGGACTTTAAGACGTAATAAGCATATCCCGTTGTTTTCCCGTTCCTGAAATGAAATCTATATATCGCTATCTCATTCACATGCCAAATTTCAACTTTCTCCGTCCAGCAGTTTCGTATGACTGAAGAGTTTAATATATATATAAAACGTAGTATATAGATGAAGTATACAGATTATATAAAGTTTTGTGGGTCAATAGAGAACTTCGTTGTTATCGCGTAAGTCGTTTTCACAAAAAGGGACTCTACAAAAGCTCGTGACGCCTACGGGTGTCTCTTTGTCCCCTGATTAAGCTTAGCTTAGGAATGCAAATGTTTTTACTTTTCGTATTTACAAATACTTTTTATGTTTTTTTTTATATCAGGAATATTTCATTTATGAGTTCGTACATGTATGTCGTTTGATCTTTCTCGCTCTGGCAACAAGACAAAGCGCGCGGTTGAGTTCAGTTACTCAACGTCTTCGCGTCAACACTCAATGTCTTGAAAAAATTAAATATTATAGGTATATTGCACATATATATGTATAATATTACAAAATCTTTTATTATTGTTATTTCCAATGCTCGATACGTTTACGAAACCAAGTCCAAAGCATATTTGCACTTAGCAACAGATGTGACGAAACTACGTCTCGGATACAAAATAGGGACTATTCTTATAAAAATAGGGACTAAATTAGCTTAAACTGTATTTTACGACACATCGTAAAAGTACACATTGTAGAATTTTATTAAACAGCTGTAAAATATATACAATTACATATAGCTTTATGGTCGCCTGAGCATTGTTACGAGCTGGAGTATATTATAAAGGATAATTTAGAAGTTCCTGAGAGAAGTTTTGGACTATAATATACGGGACTTACCTGGACTATTTTATTGCGTATAAATATAATGCTTTAGCTTTTTAAATAGGGCTATAAAATTAAGTTTATGCGCAGGTTAAATGTTTATTCTAATTTTATTGTAAATATTTCACAAATTCATATGTCATAAAATCTATACAAAAGTATTAAGACTATAAATTCAGTCCCTAATTGCTTATTAATTTTATAATATAGATTAGGGGAGGCAAAGTGACCTAGTGATAAATTACTCCGTTCCGATATTTCATCCACTTTTCAAAGCATTCCGTGTTGAGTGGCGGAGTTCAATACCGCACTCTATAACTACAGCGGTAAAATTAAAATAATTCCATTATAATTATTCTCTCGTGGGAAGATTGGTCCTACTTCACCAAAAACATCCAGGCCATATAAAAATAATTCTAAAACGGTTTTCTTATTTATTCAAAGCAGTATAAATAAAATTATCTTAAATTTTATATGATGTAGAGCAAGCTTCAACACTAATTTCAATACTTTATACTGTTAAAATGCCTAATAACGATCGTATAAATCACACTAAATAATAAAATTTTTATGTATGTTTTTTTATCTCAGTAATAATATTTGGAACTGTAAGTTTTTTACGCAGTTGTTTATTTATGATTTATGATAATAGTTGTAATTGTTTTTGTTATCTAACAACAGCTATAAATAAATATAAGTAATAATACAAAGTTTCTTTATACTAGCTTTATTATAGTCATTTTTTTATTTTTGATGTTACAAGGACGACACTTTGATATAATCAATCTACAGTACATGATGATTTTGAGTTTGATTCTCGTATTGGAAAATATTATTGCTTGGTGAGTGGCGGAATAAATATAATGTAACTGATCGTAGCCCACAACCACCGCGTCCAGTCAAATATCAATATAGAACGATGATGCTACTTACTGTACCTCGTAAGTAAAATGCAACTTCATGATTTTTTCAGATAGCAGAGTAGGCAGAGGGAACCAAGTCTTAAAATTCTCCGTTTCCCAATTTTCCCTAATTTTCGGGGCATTGTGAGTTGAGTGGCGGAACGTAACATCGCATCTTTGTAATGTAATTTTTATAAAATGACCGGAAAGGAGGTGCCTCGTCCCTTTAATTAAGCAGAAAAAAATGCTAACACATAATTAGATCGAATTACAGGTTTTACTAAAGGTTTTCAAGCTCATTACAGTGCATTCAACAAAAATATCTTCGTTTAAACCAAAACAAAAATACTCTCGGGAGAATTGTCTGAGAAAAAGATAATCTTTTTACCTTTTTGAACTCTACTTTAACGACGTAGTAAAAGTTAATCTTTTAAACTGCTAAAAAAATTAAGCTTGTAAAATAATATTATGTATCAAAATAGAATCCTAGCACATAAAACTATCACAAAACGTTGTTTCTATAGTTCCTCGTGATTTAGGCCTAACACCCTTAATTTGGCCAAATTAACATAAAAAATGTATTTTCTACTTTATTCTCTAAGAAAAAGGTCGTATTTTGAATGTTCGATACAACAATATGTCTTTTATTATGCCGACATTTGTCACCTCCATGTGATTTGTTTTATAACCGACTTTTGTCCTTTTTATTTATAGGCTATTTATTAGGTATTCTTCTTTTCAGTTCTTTTTATTGCGTTTAGGGTCTAATAATTTTAGGGTCTTATTCTGGGTCATATATTATGGTGAGCTTTTATATTATGTTTGATACTTATATAACTTAACTGATAATCCCATCGTGGTGTAGTTAGATTCCTAACTTAACATTTTTTTTATTGTAGCTGATGACTGACTATAGGTTGTAATTTAATTGTCGATTGTTAAGTGTCGATTAAGATTACTCGCGGAGTCCCGAAAAATGAGTTGAAAGTTAGGAACGAAGTCTCTTTAAACTAGGTTCCCTCTGTCTACCCTGCTATGGGCGAATCTGCTCTGCTAATTTATACACATGTAGATTCAGACGAAAACTAGACAGAGTTGACACTTCGTAAGTATTAGATTCCCCTGCCTATCAAGGTAGTGTTGTATAATAAATCATCACACTAGAAGGAAAAATAATACATACATACATACTATATGTTATGGTTATAGGTTTAAATTTAATGTTATTATTAGAGAGAGGAAATAAATACAATTCTATCCGCTGAGTTGGAATAAATTCACGGTCAGTCTATATTCACAGTGACACCAAAGCGGCGAAATATATATCTATACTAATATAACAAAGCGGAAAGGTTTTTATGTTTGTGTGTTTAAATGCTAAGATCTCTGAAACTGTGGTTGGATTTACTTTTTTGTATATAACATTACAGTTTAATTATTCTTAAATATTTAAATGACAATAATAAGGATGGCCATCGAATTGCCTAAAGCGCGTGCGTTGCAGAAATAGTTAAATAATTGAAAATAATTATAGGCGGTACGCAGGCGAAGCCGTGAGTGGGCCGCTAGTTCATATATATGGAGCTATCCTGTGGGATAATGTAGGTAGGTAGCTTGTGCAGGTTTTTATATTGTGTTTTCTTAGCTTGACGCTTTACACGTAGCATAGGGAACGCAGTGTTAAAATAACGTGAGTATTTCCTTATTAAGACACTTACGCTCTCCAATTTCCGCTGAATTCTTGAGATATTGAGTGTTAAGTTACGAAACTTACGGACTGTGTCTCACCATCAGATAATAATCTTCAAATAAATATTATGTTTACTAATGTCAAATCATGTCACACAAAGTTCATCGACCTCGATCGAGATGATCACAGAGTGGAGCAATCAACGTCACTGTCACTTAAAATTACATACACCTAATTGATAACAAGCGTTGACGTGACAATTTTCCTTTGAAATTTGATACCTTAGACTATGGAATATATATACTATTACTAATATTATAAAGAGTTTGTTTAGTTGAACGCGTTAATCTTAGGAACTACTGTTTATGATTGATAAATATTTTTTGTATTTTTTAGTTTATTTATTTGGTTATATTACATCTTGTATTAGAGGTCATGCTATCCAAGCCTGTTCGTTTCCCAACAGAAGATTTATATCAATCATG
>DWAN01003284.1:0-13660 GCA_018230445.1 Heliconius hewitsoni
ATTGTATCTCGTATTTGTGTCCAGTGGTGCAATAGGAAGGTAACCTTTTGAACTGCTGCTTGTAGCGATAGCGATGACTGTGAATACATAGAATGAAATAGAATAGAATATTATGTATAAGAGAGTATTATAAATATACAAACATGTATGAATTATTTACAAAGGCTTATTGTACGTTCGATCTTATTGTAGTTGTAACGTGGATAGATAGTGGATTGCAAGCGAAGTTGTTTTATATTTATTAACAAAACGTAATTTTAATCATTGTTTTTAATAGTAAAATAAAGATGTTATTTTAATCTAACATGAATCATTCTGTCTGACTATAAACGCGACGGCAGTGTGCTCGATTCCCAGTTTTAATAATTATGAATTATTTTTATTTCCTGGCTCTGATAACAAAACAATACGCGGGATTGAATTCCATCACTTGGTACGTAATGTCTTGAAGGTTTGGTGCAAAGTGGAAAACTGCTATGATGATGAATAATGATGATAAGTGATGCGACGTGAAGCTTAAATTAATATTATGCATTACAAAACAGTGTAATACCTCAATGGATAACGCATGTATAGAATAGAAAATTACGTCTTGAAAACTAAAGAGTTACTTCTCAGCTTACCATACGGTGCACGGTAAAAATTTGATAAGAATGTCTTAAGAATCGAATTAAGAATGTTAGGATGAAGGATTTAAATATCTTTTGCAGAAGAGTTCTTACAAAATAATCAAAGATACTATTCGATATTTTTTTAACTGACTTCAAAAAAGGAGGTGTATAGGTTAGAAATTATTATTTTTGTTGGAATTGAATAATATTTGAGTATGATTTACGCACGTGTGCTTAATTGATATAGTGTATGTTTATACATTCGCTTGTATGTTTGTCCATGAATTTATCTAAAACTAAAAGCCATATCGTGATGATATGGATTCTTTTTAAGTTAGGTATGTCTCAACTTAGAGAACAATATAAATTTCATCAAAATCGCTTCAGTAGTTTTAGAGATACGGGAAAATTAAGAAAACATAGTAGATCTATTTTTTTTTCTTTTGAGTTCACTGGTTGTTTTGCTTTGTATTCCAATTTGAAATCAGGTTTATTTTATTATGGAATTATTGAGAGTGGGGATAAAATTATTTTATTTTACATTGGTACATCTTTTGCATTAAGTAGAATGTTATTGATCTATTATTTTTTGTATACTTTGGAGATGGTGTTTTCTAAGAAAGGGTGTATAATAGAAAAGAATAGGGTGTATAGTGTAAAATTCACATCACAAATAAAATTGATTAAGTACTGACTTGCTTTAGAAAACATATCCATATGTACATAGATAAACAACTTAAATAAAAATAATCATGATTGCTTTTTATCTATTTAATTTTGAACACTATATAGAAACATATAGATAATTGTTTATTAAACCTATATATCTTGTATTTATTACTTTCCAAATAAAAAAATATTATAAATTGGTTTGTTTATATCATAGATGCCTCAGGCCAGACCGAGCGTCTCTTATCGAGGCCACTATAGTAAAACAAATTGCTTTATGTTCATGATGTCGATATATATTTTAAATGTTATTTATAAAAATTATGATATAAAGTTATTTAAACCTGTTTCTTATTCATAAATTAGACTATGAGAATTCTTTCGTGAGACTATTAAGACGTGCCTGATGAAGGCGATGATATAAACATGTATGGAATTAATGTCTATTGAATATGATGCAGGATAGCTGCCAGTTAATGTAATAAAACTATACATTATACCATTGACTTTGAGAAGAGCAACTGTTGAGTTTCTTGCCAGCTCTTCTCAGCAGAAGTGCCGTCCGAAACGGTGGTAGCTAATTTTTGTTTATATGTTTATTTGACGATTCAAAAGTGCTTATAATAATAGTCTATTTCAATAAAGAATATTTTGAATTTGAAGTTTGAATTTGATCGTTAATTTGAATCACGTATAGATGATATGGAGGATTATTTTAATTATAATTTTTTTCATCTTCACGAAGTACGCCGCACACAGCAAAAGCACAGCTGCAGGACAGGCAGAGGGAACCTAGTGATAAGAAACTCCGCTCCTCACTTTCTGCCGAATTCTGGAGGCATTGGTGGTTGAGTGGTGGAATTCAACACCGCGCCATGCCTCGACATCAGAGCGAAGAAATAGAAATATGTATCCTCGATTTGGGATTGAACCGTCTACCAGTAGATTTTACAGTCACACTTTGTGCCCCTGCGCCACGACTAAAAAAAATAATAATAAATAATAATTAATCTCCCCGATTGACAATCGAACACACAACCTGCCACACTTATAGTAACTGGCTTTTGCCACTGCACCACAACGGCCTCAAAGTAAAAGAAAATATAGTCATACTTTTTAAAATTCAACTATCTCATAAAAATAAAAAACATTTGATGTTGCCAGGATGTCACGCACAAATTTTATTTAACAAAAAGTTTTGTATCAGTTTCATCACTTGCTATTTTGCAATGGAATTAAAGCAAACGCGGAACACACTTGACACTATTTCTCACCTCTGTAAGGGTTATAGATTCTGTTTTAGATATGAAATTAAAATGAGATTTTCCTTCGCATTTATTACTATATAGTATTGTTTAATTAACTGATATAATTTAATTATAGAGTACTATATTATTTTTCTTACTTTGTCCGACGTCATTATGACGGGGCTGGGAAAATTGAGATTTTATACGTGATATTGGGTAATATAATTTAAAAAATAATTATATGACATCTTGGCGCAGTGGAATAACGTTAGTCTGTAAATGTGAAGGATGTGTGTACCTTCTTCAGCTTTTTTGGAGAAGTTAATTATTTTTTATTTTCATAGATTTAGCTCTGGTAGACAAATGCGGCGTTGTGTCCCGACACTCATAACGCAGTTTCTCAAATTGGGGTCAAAAGCGGAGAGCGTAGTATATAAGCACTAGGTCTTCCCTGTCTACGATGTTATATACAGGAAAAAGCGTGCAGCAGCAACACTTAAATATTATTATATTACATATAAAAATACGTACTTTTTTTTATAATAAAATAACATTTAAATTATAATGCACTAGCAATTAGGGCGATCAATCATTAACGTCCGGTTGCACAAACTGTATATATTCCAGTCACCGTATTACACTGTAGGTTGAAGAGGAAATTATAGTAAAACACCTTAGATTACAAACTTAATATACATATTTTCAAAAAAAAAATAGGTTAGTGTTGTATCTCACATTTAGTAGAGTAGTAGGGTAGATAGAGGGAACCAAGTCTTAAAATACTGTGATCCGTACGCATCGCCCAATAATCGGGACATTGGATAGTCACTCGTGTGACTATAAGATCGACTGGTTGTGGGTTCGATCCCCACTCGAGGATATAAAATATATATTGGATATAAAATATATATTAAAATATACAATGCCTTCAGAACTCGGCGGAAAGTGGGTAACGGAGTGTCTTAACCTCTACCTACCCTGCTGTGTGCGAGATACAGCGTGAAGCTGATGCCTAGTCAGTGGTGATCCTTAACGCCGCTCTTCATCTTGTTACCAGAGCGAGGGGATGAAAATAACTAATTTTCCGTCGCGTTTACAGTAAGAGAGAAATGTAAAATAAGTTCAAAGTATATTCGTGTATTTTGAACCCACAACTATCGTGTGCTAAATTAGTGAATCATATTAAAGTAAGACATAATTGTTGTTTTGATGTTATATACCAAAAAATTTCTCAGCCTTGGTGGTCATTGCGTGTGGACGTCAAGGTACTAAATAGTTCACCTATAGCGAGCGGTCGTGGCGCAATGTTCGCTTATAGTTAATTTGAAGTGATACTAGCTTACTACTGCTACTGTACTGTAGAAACTTGTCTATCATTAGTTCAATTTTAATAGGGTCATATAATTAATTTTGTATTACAATATAAATAATTTGAAAGTATTATTTATTAACTGTTTTTAGCTTCGCATTATGGTTCATATAGCAGGGTAGGTAGGGGGCTCCTAAAATTAAGTGGTCAGTTGAGAGGCGGAACTCAACTCCGCACTTTATTTACGAGTAAGTGCGAAATTGAGTTGTAAATGAGAAAACGAAAGAAATATAATGAAAAGAAATGGAAGTAATTAATATATATAAGTGTAGTTCAATCCTATAATTATAGCGTATTTTATACCACTGCATCACGATGGCTTTGTATTTAATTTAATAGAATATATAGGGTAAGAGCTATTAAGCAAAATTTAAATGACCAACAAAGTGCTCTTCAAATTTTTTTTAGCTTCCTGTTGTATCCAACATCATAGGAGAGTAGGCAGAGAGTATCTGGCACTCAGTGTTGAGACACTCGGTTCTACTATTAAGATTCTTCAATTCCACACTTTCTACCGAATTGAGCAGGTATTGCGTGTGCGGAAGTCAACGCCTCGCCTACCAGACAAAGGAAAATATTTTCATAAAATATTTCACTCTCCCTACTGGAAATCGAACTATAGTCACCAGTAGTTTTCTTCATTCATTTTCATTTTCTCGGTGAAAAGCGGGGTTTTTATATATAATAAAATTATATATAAAAAAATATAAATATATTATATTTTATATAATAAAAAAATAAAAATAAATTAAGTAAAAAATTGGAATTCTTTTGTCTAAAATGCGGGGCAAAAAAAATTAAATAATGAGGATTTATTTATTATTTGAGTTCTATATATAGCTTTCATAGCGATAGATATCAATAAAACTTAACTTAACTTAACTTAGCTTCACGCTTTATCCCTAGCGGGGTAGTCAGAGAGAACGGAGCGTCAAACGCTACGGTATCAATAAAAATTATTTTTAATGAAAAAAAACAGATGAAATGATACTTTGACCATATTGTTTTGGCTTACCATATCATAAAATGCATTTAAGCCTTCAGAATATATGTAACTTACCAATGCATCTATTTATATTTATATGAAATTATTAGTAACTAATTAGAATCCTAAAGTAATAAAAAAATCTATGGTACTTGGAAGAGTACCGCCAAAAACTAGACAGGCAACGTTGACGCTTGGCGTTTATTTAAAGCTTACAAGATATTATTAATGTAAAAATCTACTTTCTTTATGAAGATATTACCCTATGGTTGTAATTTATGAGAGTATTATAACATGTTTAAATTCCGTCGATTTTTTTAAATATTGTATTATGGATGAGAGAAACAATTTGAATATATACAATGTATACGAATATTGTTTAAATATATAATATATATGAAAAAATATTTTAATTATATTATAGCAACTAATATGTGTAATTACGTATTACTGTACATTTATAGAGTGAAAAAAAAGTTCACGAAACAGTAACATGTTAAACGCCTGCAGTACAAAAGACATCAACGCGGCGTCAAACGTAATTTCTCTTTTGTTCAGCTTATCTTATTATGAAAAGCATTATATGTTTTCATACTTTTTAAATATATTATATCAACATTTTCATAAAAATTATAGGCACACAAAAATAAAAAATATGTATTTAAAAAAATATAAAATATATTTATCTCGGCATTAAATAAACAAGATGAAGATGAAAAAAATGAAGACATGTCAATTAAAATATAATCACAGTGTGCAAAATAAACTAGACATCAATCACATTCACCACCAACCACTGGAGTAGCTGGAGCCATGACCGCCACCACTATATCCGCCGTATCCAGATCCATATCCAGATCCGATTCCACTGTAGCTTGGGGCAGATACTAACTTATTCACTGACACCACTTGGGGCACGGACACTACTTTGCGTACACTCACAACTTGGGGCACATCAATGACGCGAGGGACGTTAACGACTTTGTTAACGGATACAATTTTGGCAGAAGATCCGCCATACCCGCCAAGACCACCGCTGTAGCCACCGCTGTATCCGCCGCCGTGTCCTCCACTGTATCCACCACTAAGCCCTCCTAGAGAGTGGGCGCCGCTCAGAAAGCCACGTTTCTCCCGTTTTTCGCTTCCAGCAGCAACGCATGCTACTAGAGCACAGTAAACGATCTGTTAAAATAAAAAATGATTAAGCAATTTGTGTAGAGTAGATATTTGCTATTTTATATTTAATTCATCTTGATATAGTAAATACAGTAAATAATCTTTATAATCATATACTTTGGTAGTGATATTTAAAAAAATATTTACAATTAGTAGAGATATTGATTATGTCCGTGCTTAAAACGAATTTCAAGCTAAAACTGCTATTCAGTTGCATAAAAGAGTATGTTTAATTTCTTGTTATGGACCTAAAAGTATATGGAAATATAAAAGTTCTCATAAAAGCTCACATGTATACTATGACACAATAATGTTACTATACTATATACTTGTACTTTTTAAATTAGTATTTGATTTTTTTAGCTTCCCACTGTATCCTGCACATAGCAGGGTAGTCAAAGGGAATTTGGGAACCTATAAATTGTATTTGCATAAATCTCAATATTAAAGAAAATTAAAAGAGGTCATAAAATCAAGTTAAAATCTTTCATAATTATTTAGAATTTTTTATATATTAATAAAAATCCTTAAACTGTTAGTGATTTAAACCGTACGTGAAAATAAAATTGTATTGTATTGAGCATTAAAGCATATTAGCATATTTTGTGCATATTTTTTTTAGAATATTATAAGCAATTTACAAATTTTAACAAAAAAAATGCTGATATAGCGTAGTAGCAACTTATCTGACTATAAAACATTGTAATTTTTTATATGACTTAGATTCCTGATAGAAAAAGTTATATGTTTGAAAACAGGTATAAGATTCTAAAATTCAAAAGGATTTGACCAATTTTTCGAAGAACTTAGTTTAATTGCCTACCACGCACAAAGCGGCAAATAATTATAATGAAAATAGGCCAATACTCACGAAAGCTTTCATATTGTAAGATTAGTGTTGGTTAATCTGAAGAGACGGTGAAGTGAATGATGTTTGCAGTGCACCCCGCGTGTTATATAGTTAGTGTAATCTAGTTGTGGCGTAACCCCGTCCTCGTGGATGTACCGCGATCCTCTCGTCAATTATCATCCTGGCCTCATAATGGCAATGAAGTTTGTAATGTTTATGGATTTTAGATCGAATTATTGTATATACAATCTTTTATTAGGTTAAGGCGGGCGTTTTTTATTCATATTTTGATATAAAGCCATATTATTTGCTCATTTTCATTGATCGCAATTTAAAGACCTAAATGAGCTGGATTAGTAAGATATTTCTTTAAAGACATTTTCTTTTGGTTTACTTGGTAGGTGGAGAGGTAAGTCACTACGTTTCTCTAGCTTTACATATAATGAATATCAGAGGACAAAATAATCTGTTAGATTTTTTTACTAGGATTCAAACCAGCAACTGTTTCAGCGGGAAATGGCAAATGGAAGTATCTAATGGGAACTCAGTCATATGACTAGGTTCCCTCTGTCTATCCTACTATATATGCGGGATACAGCATGAAGCTGAAAAAAAAATTGTCAATTCACTTAAAATCAACAAAAAAATATGCTTTTTCACAATTTTGCTTGTTCTACAATTTTACTATTTCTCAATATAAATCAGTCGTACGTACAAGTGTTGCTACAGTTACAGTGAGTCATGAGAACGCACCATTACTATATTTAACTGTTATCTTATGTTTGTAATATATAATTGATGATAGATATTCATCGTTCCTCAAATCCTGTCTTCAGTTGTGGTAGAGTTAGATAAGATTGTATAAAAAAGTCTCGGGTTCAATTCTGAATAAAATTTTGCTATTTAATTAATGTAACCATTACATGTGACATTAATTAAATAGCATTACTATTGCTATTTAATTAATGTCACCATTACATGCTTTCTAGACAATAAATTAATTATATTATTAATAGCCAACAACATAAGGTTGATGTAACAAAAGTGACAAGTGATGTGAGGTCAAATTCAAATGAATATTATTTAAAGACATTATATTTATATTTTTTTTCAGTCTTCTTTCACAATGTTCCTAGTAAAAAAAACCTTTTAATTGTAATAGTACTCTTAAAGCTAAAACGATCATTGTTAATTATATATATTTATTATTAGTTTCATTTTGTATCCCGAACACCGCAAGTTAGGTTGATGGAACCTAGTGTTGAGACACTCCGTTTCTACTGTTTATTTTCGCGCTTTTCTTCGACACCTAAGTGAAGAAATTAAAATATTAAATTTCCACGAGTGGGAATCGAATCTACAACTTGTCGTATTTACAGTCACTTGATTGAGTCCCTGAGCCACGACTTGCCTCACCATTACAAAAACAGATATTTTATTGTTTTACCGACACTGACATTAGTAAAAGTAAGGATAAAAATTATAGATAACAAAATTTTTTTAGGTGGAAAACAAAATGAATGTAATATTAAGCAAAAATTACTGAATGATGGAAAATAAATCTCGGAATCGACTACCAAATTTTATAATTTTAATAGTAGTTATATTTTTTTAATACGTTAAAACGTACACTTAAATTCAGATTAGAAAACGATTAATCGTGTAATCAAGCTAGAAAAGCCGCGGATACCATTCGAGGAAATTAAATATTTTTTCATTTCTGCACTCTGATGTTGAGGTATAGCGCGGCGTTGAGTACCGTATTCGGCGAAAAATGGGACACGGAGTGTCTTAACACTAGGTTCCTATCCTACTATGTGCAGTACAGCATGAAGCTAAAAACAAATACTGAGTTAAAAACCACTTTCATATCATCTTAAGTAACATACTGTTATAAAACTGGCAAAAAATATAGACATACAATTTTGAACATTTTACAATTCCATTGCATTTAGTTATTGTACAATATTTACAAAAGACGTACTACTGGTTAGAGAAAGTAGAGTGAGCTATATCTAAGAGTATAATCTATTGGCAATTAAGCTAGTCAGCTAGGCGCGGCCGGTACGATTAAAGACCCGAGTTGTATATTATAAATGTCGAGTCATATTCATATTGTGAAAACGTTACCAATCTTTGTATTTGTTATAGACGTAGGCATTATTTAAGATTTCATGTTTTTTATCCTCGCACAAAGCGGGAGAAACACATTCAATGTTTCGAAAATTAGACAGAAAGTGGAGAATGAAAATTTTTAACACTTAAGCTCTCTCTATCAAACTTGTAAATTGAGAAATAATGTATGAAGCTGAATTCATTTTAATCTGTCGTTATATAGCATTTTGGAAGTCCACGAATACGGGTTATCGAATAATGAAAGTAGACTATAAATATAAGACGCGCGTGTTCCCCCGCACGCGGCCTTCCAACCAGTGATACATTTTATCAGTTTGTATAAAACATGCTTGATACTAATCGATAAAATGTATCAAATATGACTGTTAAATCCACTGGTTGTTTGTTCGATCCCACCTCAAGGAAATGACATAGTTATTTAAATTTATATTTTCATTTTGGTGTCAAGGCAAAGCGCGGCGTGTAGATCCACTACTCAATACGCAATGCCTCCAGAATTAGCTGGAAAGTGGAGAACAGAGTGTTTTAACACTAGGTTACCTCTGCCTACCCTGATGCGTGCGTGAAGCAAATTTTTGTAAAGCATGCGTGGCGCGGTCTTTGTGGCTTGCCTGAACGGGAATCCGCCTCATCCCAAATACGTGATGTGAATGACCAATGAAAATAAGTCCCGAACTAAATATATATTTTTTCGTGTAATTAAAAGCTTTTATTTAACTTGTTAATTTCATATGTTGCTTTGAATTGTCAATAATCTTACAGTGTAAAAATGTTAAAAATTGTTGTTGTACAGAGGACAATGCACTTTAATGATAATAATAATGACGTGATTTTATGAAGTAAAGTTAAGTTAGATAAAAACTTGTGGAGCAAGTGTATTATTTCTCTCCCAAAACAATAATTACATAATATATATTTGCATTTTTTTATACGATTCGTTAAGACAAAGCGCAGAGTTTTGCCACTTAAGTACAAATACTCTGCTTTAATATCGGAGAGATAAGCAAAAAGAAAAATAATGTTTTATAAAAAAAAAAATATTTCAGAGAAACCTAAAGACTATTATTTTTTTACTTTTAATGTCAGAAAAAAATATATTTCAATACCAATTCATATTTAGTGGATATTATATGATAGGATCAAGGTCGGTTTTGTGATGTTGACCTTGTGATGGTTTTGCGGCTACTTCTACTGCATTTTCATTAATAGGTTCATCTACATAAATATTAATATTTATAGAAATATGTTTTAAAATATTTTATTTGCTTTTATTTCAACTAATTTGAGTTTGATTATAAAATATACGAAAGTAATATTTCCAAACTTATAACTTATAACATTTTTAGTTGAGATAGGAGGAAAATATAAGTCAAATTTAAAAACAAAACGCTTTATTAACAATAATTTTTAAAATACTTAAAAACTATACATATTAACATGACTACATATTTTTAAAAGTTCACCACCAGCCGTTAGAGTATCCGTTGCCGTATCCATAGCCAGAACCGTACCCGTACCCGGCGCCGTACAGAGAGCCATATCCGGCCCCGTGTCCATAATCGGAGGCGAGTCCGCCGTAGTAGCTGGGCGACACTACCTTGTTGACGGACACTACTTCCGGTACCGACACTACTTTACGTACTTTCACTACTTGTGGCACGTCAACCACGCGAGCTGAGTTTACTACTTTATTGACAGAGACTACTTTAGCGGCGGGGGCAGAGTGGGCTAGGGCGGGAGCGCTCAATAAGGCCGAGGAACTAACTAGGGCAGGAGAATTCACTAGGGCAGGGGAACTCCATATGGAGGGGGAGCTCAATAGAGAAGGGGAGCTTAAAAGGGAGGGGGAGCTCAACAGAGAGGGAGAGCTCACTAGGGCGGGTGAAGAGTGGATCAGGGCGGGGGCAGAGAGTGCAGACAGTCCGACTGAGTAGTCCCCAAGTCCCGCGACTCCGCTGCTGTAAGCACCACCATATGACAGCGAGTCAACGGAGTGCAGGCCGCTGAGGAAGCCCCTCTTGTCGCGCTTCTCGCTGCCAGCTAAGGCGCAGGCCAAAACCGCGAAGAGTACGATCTAAAGGAGAAAATTTATAATCAATATATTTTTTTATATAAATCATAATTATCAATTTCACTGTCTTGTTTTTTTTCTTAATAAAATTAAATTGATTTTAATAAAACTTATAGATATCTACGAGTAAATTTAATTTCGAAAATACTCACAAATGTTTTCATGATGTAGTTTAGAGTTTTGATTTTGAATAAATGATACTTGTTTTCTGTGTCGTTCGTGTTATATATACTGATTTGATGAGGATGGAGCAATAGCGTCCTTGCAAGATTTTGATAGATGTCTTTGAATATAATGCTAAATTATATTTATAAAATACGACCTTGTGACACCCACATACGGAATATTGAACAGTAAAGCTGTTTTAATTACAAAATTAATTTAGAGGCTTCACTAGAAATTATAACCATTAAGCTGTAGGAAAATTATAAGACTTAGGTAGGTGGGCAGAGAGAACAGCCAGTTAATGTGTAATGAAGAATCTAACTTCTTTATAAATCTTACCGGACTGTTGTTACGATAGCGGCAATGTTTGCATTTCCTTAACACGTAATATCTCGAGTTGGGGCAAAAATGGAGAACTTAGTGTCTTAACTCTACGTTAAGGTCAGTCGTGGCACAGGGACACAAGCGTGTGATTGTAAACACGACAGGTTGTGGGTTCGATTGCCACTCGAGGAAATAAAATAGCTCATATTTTCATTTCTTCGCTCCGGTAACTATACTTATATATATACTTCCAGGTTCCTTATACCAACCCTGCTTTGCGGGAAAAGCATGAACCTAAAAAAAATATGTACCTAGTTGCCATAGAGTCTGTTTGAAATTATCTAACTCTATAGACGCGGTTGCGGTTGGAGTATTTCCATATAAACGGAGTAGAGAGAGAGAGTAGACAAAGAAACTATTAATTGTCAATATTTTCATTTCTTCGCTGTGCTCCAATGGCAAAAACTCGGCATTGAATTCGCCACTCAACATACGATTCCTAGAATTCCTATCATTGAAAGGTACAGAGGAGGGAATGGAGTGTCTTAACACTAAGTTCCGTCTGTGTATCCTGCTATATCAGGAATACAGCGTTAAGCTGAAAAAAATATAAATGTTGCTACTTATTTATGTAATCATGATATCATAGAAATGCATTTAAAACGGGTTAGATTAATCTACATATGAATATGCATAATATTTTGATAAAATATATATTTTGAATTACATTTATGTAATAATTTGCCAATTAAATATAGCATGTAGGTAGTGATTTGGAAATCTTGTTATGTTGTTGTATTTTTAATAAATATATAAATCAAATCAGCTTTGCACTGTATCCCGCACATCGCTGAGTAGGCAGAGGGAACCTAGTGTTAAGACATTTAGTTTCCCACTTTCCACGGAATTCTGGGGGCATTGCATATTAAGTGGCGGAACTCAATGCCGCGCCTGGCCTGGATTCCAGAGCGAAGACATGAAAATATAAATTTAAATAAATATTTCATTTCTTCGAGTGGGAATCGAACCCGCAACCAGTCGACCTTGTCGACTTTACAGTCACACCTTGTGTCCCTGCGCCACGACTTTCGAATAAATTCTACTTTTTATAGCTTCAGGCTAAATCGCTCATAACAGGATAGGCAAAAGGGATCCTAGGTACCTAATGCTAAGATATTCCGTCCTGATTAAGACCACTGTTTCCGCCGAATTCTTGCGGCATTGTGTGTGGCAGGGGGAGCTTAAAACTCCTTTGCCTTGTTACCAGAACGTAATTAAAATATTAAATATTTTTACTTGAAGTGGGAGTCGAACCAACAAAGATTACCGTAAACGTCGCGTTTACAGTCACACACTTGTGCCACAGAGCCATGACGTACTTCTTCAACAACACATTTAACAATCTTCATAGCATAGACGAAAGTACTGGACCTATAAAGTAGTATAATTTGGCATGCAGATAGATTAAGGGAGTGTAAGGGAGCATTAAGAGAGGATTTCGCGAAATTTCTAGGGAACGAGAAAAAAAAAGAGTTTACATACAAACAGTTGGGGGCGAAAACCAAAAAAAGTCCTGAATAGATAAGAAGAATAAAAAAATATTAAGGGCTATGCTATTTTTCATTAAATGCAACTTTAGATGCTAAAACTCAATGATTTTATAATATATATATTATTTTATTATTATGCATACGTGCGAAGTCAGAAGTAGTATCCCGTAATACTGCTATATTAAAATGTATTTTACATGTTTTCAAAAAACTATTATGGCTTTTATATAATGTCAAAGTAAACGTAAACGAAGAAAGAAAGAAAGAAGAAGAAGAAATATCTATATTAATTTTTATATTTCATATGTCTCTAGATGTGAATTGAATACCCTTTATATCCTGCACTGTACACATAGCTGGAAAGGCAAAGCGAAACTTTGTGCCGTGTGATCCCGGCCTAGAATAGGATCGTAAGAGAAGAGAATAGGATCGTAAGAGAAGATGGTGGTGTGGTAAGAGGTGACTAAAGTACGTGTGGTAGAGTCACGTCGCCAGCAATGGCAACAC
>DWAN01003285.1:0-13660 GCA_018230445.1 Heliconius hewitsoni
ACACGCAATGCCTCCAGAACTCGGCGGAAAGTGGGGAACGGAGTGTCTTAACACTTGGTTCCCTCTGCCTACCCTAGTAGTACCCTGAAGCTGGTAAATATATTTTTGAGGAATTACGTGTCAAGTGGAGTGCCAAAGCTGTGCTTTGTTACCAGAGAGCAAAAGAAATTGTTAATATTTCCTTTCTACGAGCGCTAGCTAGGTATATACATTTTTTTTATAAGATTCTTTGATTCTTTTAAATCTACCTAGTCGCAGTTACACTATATTTGTGGCACCTAAACTTCGGGTGTTTCTGAATTATACATGTTTCGAGCCGTTATTTTGCATGCTCAATAATTCATTTATGCTAATACCCCTTATGGCGTCGGTTTTTGAAGTGGAAGGTGTTGTAGGATAAATAGTTTAAACGATGAAAGGGTTGTTCTGTATATTTCTTTAGTTGAAATTGTATTGAAAAGTAGTGAAGGCAAAGAAGAATAGTGTGAAGATATTCTGTTTTACACAAAGTTGCGTGTTGGATTGCGGTACTTACCTGATACTTTGTCTAACAAGAGCGGAGAATTTTTTTTCAAGTTATCAAACTCACAAATGTAGTTCAGTACTGCCTGAAAATGCTAGCTGCCAATTTTCATAATTCTAGGGTAACCGGAAGTACCCTATCAATTTTGATAGCTTTTATAATGTCGAAATACGCGTTTTTTACTGTATCAACGGCTATATCTTCTTTTAAGTAAATGTAGTGTAAAAAGTAAATGTTGAAATACATTTTTTTTAGGAAATCATGGGGCCGTAGATCCTGAAATAAAGGCTTGACAGACAGACAAACAGACCGATGGGCAACAAAGTGATCGTATAAGAGTTTTTTTTTCTTAAAAGGTACGGAACCCTAAAAGGGACAATATTATTTTATGTTTCGAATTGGACCGAGAAAAAGGGTTACTGATAATATTTTTAAAAAAGTAGTTTATCAAGAAGAGTTGAAGTTAAATTTTTTTTGTAAAAAAAATAGAACTATTTTTAATAAAAAAAAATACTGTCGTTATTTTTTCATAGATAGAAGTTTTAAAATATTCTATAGATATTTTATATGAGAATAAAGATTTTTATACGAAATTGAAATTCTATTTTAAAACATACATTCAATATACTTCAATTTATTTCGTTTTCGAAATAAAACATATAAAATATTTTATGAAATTATATCGAATTGCGAAGAAGAAAGCCGTAAATGTGAGACTAAGAAGCAATATTTCATGGCACCGTAATGGCGTGTAAATGTTTCCGCCATCGCAGCTGAGATGCTTTAAGCCCACTTAACGTTGAAAATAGATAACTGATTTATATTATATTTTTACCGTTTATGTTTATTATTATTATTATTATTTATCGTTCTGGTAACGAGGCAAATCACGGCGTTAGCTTCAGCTACTCAATATGGAATGTCTCGCGAATTCGGCAGAATGTGGGAAACAGAAATGTCTTAATGGGAACGAAGTATCTTAATATTAGGTTACCGGTTCTCTCTGCCTACTCTGCTATGTACGGGATACAGCGTGAAACCTGCATGTCAACTTTAAACTTTCTAAGTCTAGTAGTATAGAGTTGTGGCTTGTCTGCAAATAAATTTGTTCATTTAACATCTCCCGGAGGGCAGGTAGAGTGAACCAAAATTTTAAAATACATGATCGAGCTGTAAAAAAAATAATATTAAGACTCTCCATTCTCCACTTTCCCACTAGTTTTCGAGAATGTCTCGAAAATTAATCTTTTTAAATGGTGGAACAAAAGCCGCATTTCGTCTACCAGAGCGAACTCACAACCATTGCGTTTTAAGTCTAGCGCTACCTCACTGGGCCACGACGGCCTTAATTGTATTATATTAGATGAGAAATAAACCAACGTATCTCAAATACTTATACAGCGTTAAATAATATTCTCCATTAATCTTGAACGCTTATTACATAATGTTTCGAGGAGAAGCGAAGAAAGCAGTAAATGTAACTAAGAAACAATATTTCATACTCGTAACCGTGCCTTTGGGAACTAACGCCCCTACTTTACTTTAGTATCAAACACTTTTCCTTCTTTCCGAAAGATTTAGTAAATACGAAAAATTATATGATAAATGCCTGCATAGAGACCATAGTGGTGCAACGGTGCAGCGTTGGACTGTAAGCGCGACGGTTGTGGGTTCGATTTCCGCTCTTTTTCCTTCTTTGGTATATATAAAGTACGGGAGTAAATCTCCGCCACTGAACACTCTATTCAAATTCTAGCGTAAAACAGACACTACTATTTCCACAGTTCTTTCATCTGATCCCTCACTTGAACTAGCGGCTTTAATAACTAATTTCGCAAATAATAATTTGATTTTGATCATCATCCATCATCCTTGAATTATACAAAAAAACGAGACGTTCACAACTTTCCATTGTCCTATTCAATGCCCTTTGACTATATAATTCTTATTAATTAATGACTTTTGGTTCTTCCTATTCGTTACTGATTATTTTGTATTTAATTTCAAAGAAATATCGATATTCAATAAATGAATAGAAAACAAATATTAAGTACTTGAAAAAAATACACGAAAATGTTAAGATAAACCTAATTCTCCCAAACTATAGTTTTACTAAGAAGCATCTCAAAATTTCATCTTACACCAATAGACTTAACTCGATGGTAAAATATTGTTGTATTAGTCATGTATGGTATATGATGATAAAATAATTGGTGGGTGACATAAAAATATCTTATTTAATATGTAGTAAAAGGATGTTTAAATAGAAACATTATAAGTGTAAAATATAAAGGAAAATACAAAAATAATTAATATAATACAACTTTTATTATATATTTACAAAATGTTGACAAAAAGTTCGTTGTAAAAATATCACATAAATATTTAATTAGGAGAAGGGACAAGGTGTTAAGCAAATACAAAATATATTGTCATGGGACGCTCCTAACATTAATATTATATCAATATCAATGGCCTATTATTATGGAGTATTAGTGAAAATGAACACAATTTTGAGAACATAGGCAGAGGTAGCTTAGTGATGTCCATAGTATCCGAGTCCGCCGTATCCGCCATGTCCATATCCGCCGTAGCCGCCGAGTCCGTATCCGCTGTATCCTCCGTATCCACCGTATCCGGCGTAACCATCATGACCGCTGACTAATGGTGCGCTGACGTAACCACCATGACCGTAACCTCCATAACCACCTGTAAGGCAAAAGGTTATTTAAAATTTCAAATAAACTGTATATAAAGTTATAAGTAGACTGTAGATAAAGCTAAGTTTTCTAGATTATCACTATATCTGGATTTGGATATTGTCATAAAAAAATTAAATAAAGTTTTAAGCTGGTTTCCTTTTAGTCCTCTAGTACAAAACAACTATTTTTTCTAAACATATTCTCAAAATTAACATCAACCTAAATCAATATCAATCAAAATCAATATTAAAGCAACTCAACTCTTTAAAGAAATACAATAACTTTGATGACTTAAAGCAAAATCATTCATTTTAACATAATAAGACATACTAGAAGTGTTGCTAGTTACTAATTATAATTTCGTCACGACAATTACCAAGGCCGGAGTATCCGCCGTAGCCGCCGTATCCGCCAAGTCCGCCATATCCGCCGTAACCTCCATGGGCAGTGGTGTATGACACCTTGCTGACAGCTACTGGGGCGGCTGTTGACAATTGTAAATAATTAAAATGTTTGCCAAAATATTGTTTTACAGATCCTTGCTTTTGTCTCCCTAAAACCTACAGATAATGTACTGTCCGACATACCAGCAATGACACCATATTATTGTATTATCTCCAAGTTATGTATAACTACCAAATTTTATTATGACACAGTTATTATAAATTATACAGGATTGTATCCTGCACACAGCAGGATAGGCAGAGGGAACGTTTTGTTAAGACATTCCCCATTTTCCGCCGAATGCTGTAGACATTCCGTGTTGAGTGGCGGAACTCAACGCCACACTTTACCTCGACACCAGAGCAAAGAAAAGAAAATATTAAATATTTCATTTTCTCAAGTGTTAATCAAACCCACAACCTGTCGAGTTTACAGTCACACTTTGTGTCCTTGCGCCACGACTGGCCTCCAAAATGTGCCACAATTATCATAAGTCAGTCAAATTCATTCAGTTTTGTAATATTTTATTTTGTTAATAAGTAACAAGTGATAATGAAAGCGTAAAATATAATTATATTTAATGTTCTCGAATTTGAAACGATGCTTCCCTATACATACACCAATAGTATGAAGTTAATAGTAATTTAAACTTAATAATTCTAAAACTAAATTCTAACTCAAATTAAAAAAAAAACAAACAACATTTAAAGATCTGAAATATATTTTAGCCAAGTTAAATTTTTCGATAAAAAAATCTGGTCAGTCATTCATAGCTCAATGAATCTGTTAACCGATTTAGATCGTAATCGAAACCGAACGAGCGCGTCGGATCTGAGATCGAATTCACTGTTAAGGTCGCTTTTTATCGAAAAAAGTGTTACTTGCGTTCATGTTGCGTGACTATTGTTGTTTTGTTGGAAAAATCCTTCAGTTAATATTTTATTTCCTATAATAATAAGTAATAAATAATAATTATTACTTAATATTTATAAGTAATAATTAATATTTATTACTTATTATTATAAGAATCAAGTGTATTTTAACTTCATACAATTATATCTAACTCATTGTTATTTTTTTTTCATTTCCTCGAATGGGAATTGAACTCACAATCTGTGGTGTTTACGGTCTCACGCCCGTGCCCTTGCGCTACGACTGGCCTCAATTTTCAACATTCTAATATTTAATATTTTTTTTTACTCGTAAAAATATATAAAAAAGGAACATTAACTCAAAAACTAAATATTGTTGACAATTTTTTGTTAAACCCACGCTTTGGCTATAAGGAAATTCATTAATACAATAATTATGCTTGTCTGTATGTGTGTCAAGAATTTTCATATTCCCACGTTCAGCGTATTCGTATAATGCCCTGTGACACTGACTGGCAATCGACAAGATAAACACATCAAATTAAATGTATATACGTACTTGACAATTAATTATATTGTATGTCGTGTGAATTATATTGTTTAAAGCAATGTCCCAAATAGATTATTTTGTAATTTAAGATTTTTTGAGATTCTTATATTTCGTATTCCATGTGCAAAGAGATCCTAGAGAATTTTACTTTTTAGGAATCCGTATTTGTAGGGTAAAACGGGATCCTATTATTAAGACTTCGCTGTCCGTCCGCCTGTCTGTTTGTTTGTCTATCTGTAACGCACTTAGTCAAGTGCGTCAAATTAGTCAATTTCCAGTCATTTTCTAGTTGTGGCGTATCAAATAATACAATTAAATGATGCATTCAATTTAACCCCTAACTGGAAAGACAAGATCTATACAAATATATATACAAATTCAAAATCGAAATTTTCTTAGCACAAATGGACTTCTTCGAGCGATTTTGAATGGTCCAATGAACAAGTCGCTTCCACCCGCTCGTAAAGCAGTTCAACAGTTGCTGTTTTGGATATAAAAATTACAATATTATTATTTAATATATGAGGCCGGTCGTGGCGCAGGGTCACAAAGTGTGACTGTAAACGCTACTGGTTGTAGATTCGATCCCCACTCGAGGAAATGAAATATTTATTTAAATTTATGTTTTCATTTCTTCGAAGTGGCGCGAAAGTGGGAAACGGAGTGTCTTAACACTGCCTACTGTGCTGTGAGCGGGATAAAGCGTGAAGCAGTTTTTTTTAAATTACATAATATCAAGCAGCATTAAGAAATCCTGAAACCATTTTGTAAGACACTTACAGTACTACATAAATATATAAGTCCATATGTAATTAAGGTCACGCAACCAACAGTTGGCCTTAATCATCGTGGTTATTTAAACACGTATACATCACCTAAGGGTTGTTTCTAAAGAGACAGGGCTGAGAAGCAAGTGTTTATTGCCTGGAGATAAATGTTAGTAAACTCAAGACATTTTGTATGTAGACTAAGTGGATGAAATTAACTAGTAATGTATGTTTTGACATTCTGTTGTCTTGTTTGTATGAGAGTTGTGTGAGTGAGGTGTTGGTTATGGTTTTAATCGCCTTCATATAAAGAACGTTATCAGTTTAAATGTTTTTGGTATATTGTTGGAATTGGAAATTAATTTTGTTGGTTCATTTAGTAGTTGTATTTTTTGTAGTAGAGAGTTTAACATGGGTAATTAGCAGGAACAACTCTACGACGGTGTCTATGTGTCAATAAATTTTATATAGTGAAATATGTAAATTATATTAGTCTGTAATCAAAATGTTGTATGTCATATCTTTTACTAAGCTAATGGGCATTAGAAGCGAACGCTCTTCACTATTAATCTCTCAGAATGATTCAACGGTTTACAGCTGTTTTATTGCATTGCTAATGCTGCTCTAACATATCCTTTGTTTGTTCTAGAATTGTGCAATTTATACGACAGTTCAAAGTTTAATCGGAGACTCTCTTATTCGATTTAGCAAGTTCAGCTCGTTCGTTATTGCTTCGAATTAACAACAAATTAAGGTTCTACTTCAAACAAAATTGGGGACGGTTTCGATTTTGATTAAATATCTTTTGTAAATAAGAAAGAATTGGGTTTGAGTTTTAGTTTTAAATTAAATATTTGTAAGCGAAACGATTTTCTACTATGTTACTTACTGTATTTTCGATCTACTATCGAATCTCACCAGATTTTTCTCGCATGGTAAAGCAAGCAGAGTATTCAGTGCAAAGATATATCGCTTTCAACTCTATATTCAATTACAAAACTGTGAGGCGGAACTCAACGCCGCGCTTCTTCTACGTTGACTAGAGTGGAAAAATGAAAATAATTTCGATATAAGCACCCCCGCTTGTGAAATTGAACACAAAACCATCGCGTTCATAGTGAAACAAACAAAACAAAAACAATTTCAGTAACAAACTAAAACAAATTCCCATCTAAGTTTAACACAATATCGGAATTGGAAGTAGATTTCCAAAACGAATGTTAGACTCAATCGTAGGAACAAACTTGCTCGGGAAATTTTGTTGAAACGCTAAAATTTTCAAGAAAATCATCCGCAAACCACTGAATGCAAAATAGTAAGGAACTAGGAACGCTTCTCACGCTCGGAGACGTGAACGGAACGCTTTTGGTCAATTTAAACTTTCAGTGAACTGCAGATGGTCCATGGAAGTTTTATCAAGATTGCATTATATCAAAATTTTAATAGAGTCAAAATGCTGTTTCATGTATTTAAATTAAATTTAATTTATTTCAGCTTCACGCTGTATCCCGCACATAGCAAGGTAGGCAGAGGGAACCCAGTGTTAAGACACACTGTTTCCTCCACTTTCCGCCGAATTTTGGAGGTATTGCGTGTTGAGTGGCGATACTCAACGGCGCGCCTCGATACCAGAGCGAAGAAATGGAAATATAAATTTAAATAAAGATTTCATCTCCTCGAGTGGGGATCGAGCCCACAACTAGTCGATTTTACAGTCATTTTGTGCTTTGCGCCACGACTGGCCTCTAAGTATTTAAAATATAATTAATTTAAGTTAAACCATTAACTATAGATTGATTTTGGGACTTCTTGTGTTTTCCGCCTAAGTTATATAAAGTGTAGTGTTTATATGATCTATATCTATATTGAAATCAGACTACTAAACAAAATTGTTATTTTCATACAAAATATCTGACTTTTTTGTTGTATAATGAATAATTCAAAATCCTACCATATCCTCCGTAGCCGCTGTAGCCTCCATAACCACCATAGCCAAGCCCATGGCCACCGTAGCCCACTCCACTGTAACCAAGTCCGCCATAGCCCAGTCCGGATAGACCACGCTTCTCGGTCTTCTTAGCCTCTTCAGCGCATACCGCTGCGGCGACGAGGGCGACTACGATCTGCGAAAGAAATATGTAATTTACAATATAGATTTTCAGTTATATAAAAAGATATTATTTTTCAAGATTTAAATGAAATAATTAAACTGTATTAATCGCTTATATTTAGTATTAAAATTTTTTTATGGGATTCTGATGATTCAAACACTTTGCAGTAGTTTGCTGGTTTGCTTTGCAGTAGTTTCTTGGGTTTCCAAGAAAAATTCTAAATATACGTAATTAGTCCTGTGTAAGGATTTCATTAAAAAAATATCGTTTTCTGTTTTTTCATATAAAAGAAAAACAAAATGTAGACCAATAGCTATGGTTACATAGTTTTTCTCATTAATCATCAAACTTTTTATCTAGTTTCTGGGAACTATATGTTTCGGAAACCTTCCTTCAAACCGAATGTTAGGCCGGAGTTCCTCCTTTCTTATTTTGTAATCAGTTCAATCTTAACCAAAATTAACTTTAATTAATTTGTAAGTAATTAATGGTAATCGTAATTAAGTTTTAGTTTAAATTTTGGTTAATACTTTTTTTTGTATTTTTAATCAGTAGTTCCTTATAACTCGTTTAAATTAACGTTCTAAGGCGTATTTTAAATGCATAAATTACCTAGCAATTGCACTATTTATAGTATTTTTATTAAAATGTTAATAGTAAAAAAATAAGCAAAAAATGTTGAACCAGAATCTCATTGAGGCAAAAAAGGAAATAAAGTGTTTTTGTTACGACTTTGCTCAAATTACGAGTTAATTTTAAATTCAACAAAAAATATATGGCTCAACTAGAACTATTATTTATTCATTCAATTCATACCAAATTTTATGGAAAGTATTGAAAAAAAAACAAATAATCCAATATATGTAATCGTAACGATGATCTTAGAAGCGAAATAATACTATTGTTGTTGTTTTTATTTTTAGCCCCACGCTGTACATAAAAGAGGGGGCAGAGGGACCCTGGGAACCTGGCTTTTATTATTATACTAATAATAACCACAAGATTGAATGAAGATGACATTCAGTGTGAGGTTGAATAATTCATCCATGAAGACAGATACAGAACGTGAAACACACATTATGGTCAGAACTAGATCCAGAAACTTTATAATAAAGCTTACTTTGCTAAGTAGGCAGATAATACCTTGTGTAAATTACACTCCATTCTCCACTTTCCTCAATTTTTAAAATTAGGCTTGTTGAGTGCCGGTACTCAACACCGTACACTACACCTACCAGAGCGGGAAATTGTAAATAATTTAAATATAATCATTCCCACGAATGGTAACCAAACCCACAACTATCTCGCTTACAGTCAGATACTGTCCCATTATACCATAAAGCTTTATTTACATTTCAATCTGACCAGACCAGTGAGTCAATCATGGATAATTAGTGGATGTCGTAATATCCTTCAAAGACAATGAAACAACCGCTATTGATTATTACTATACATTATTTGTACCAAATTGCATAAGATTTATAACAAAAGATTTTTGTTTTTTTATTGTTTGTTTATATTATGTTATTTAACGATTTAATTAATTAATCATATTTTTCTATTTCCTGTGGTTGTGGATTCAATTCCTATTCGGGGAAATGAATTGTTTTCATTTCTTCGCTCTGGTATCATGACAAAGCCATGCGTTGAGCTCCGCCATTCAGGGCGCTGTTTCGGAAATTGGACCGGTGTGCTAGTAACGGAATGTCTTAACTCTATGTTCCCTCTGTCTAATTTGCTATATACGGAATATATGAATGAAGTAAAAAAATGTTATTGTAGGTTTATTCTTGGGTAAATATAAGATGTATATTTTTTATGTAAGTTTGTATTCTAGGAATAACTAAGAAAAGTCAATGAAAAAGAAAAGTTATTGAGTAATTTCCTACTTGAGTTATGTCTGAGCATAATAAATTGGTATTAAAATGCCTATTAAATTATATTTTTTCAAGTTATATACTTCAATACTAAAATGATTAATTTCTCACATAATTTAAAATTAATTGTCATTAATTTAATATTTTCACGCGGATTTATAAACTTTGGGAAAAAGTGAATTTATACGATATTTAATATTTTTTTTGTTTCATGATGTGGGGATAGGCAAAGAGCACCTAGCGTGAAAATTCTATTATCCCAACTTTCCGTGAAATTGCGTGTTGAATGGCGGAGCTCAACACTGCGCTTTGTTTTCTTACCAGAACAAAAAAGTCAATGTAAAGATTTCCCCCGAGTGGCGATCCAACTCACAACCGTCGCGTTTCCATTTAGAGATTGTGACACTGCGCCACGACGAGCTCAATAATAAAATTCTTTATTTTAACAATAAACTATTAATAAACGAAATATTATATTAAAAATCAAAATCCTTACCAAGAATTTCATGTTGAGGATATCACACAGAACAAGTGACTGATGCCTGCTAGAAGTTACACTGCGTTTATATACTTGCCTGCGCCCGCGCACGATGGACGTGAATTTTTTACACATTCAAGGATAATGCGCGCGTATACTATGAAAGGGTTGTTGTAATGTTATAATTTTGGTATTGTCTTTGTTTGTGTGATATAAATGATATGTGATATATTTGCGTGCATTATTCGTTTTGAATGACATTTTATTATTTTTATAGATATGAGTACTTTTAATACCTTTGCCTATTTACTTTACAGGCCGTTGTTGTGCACAAGCGTAAAATTGAAAACGCGATGGTTGAGGATTCGATTTGCGCTCGGGGGAATGAAATCTAAGCAAATACTGTAACATTTTGTGCGTATCCTACTTACGTACATAGATGTGCAGGAGGAGGAAACCTTACAACTACTTTTCCCCAAAGCCTCGAGGCGGAAGAAAACTCAACGCCGCTCTTTGCCTCATCAACAATTTGTTAATTTAACCCACAACCATCGCGTTCAAAGCACGATTGTGCCCCTGTGCTATGACGACCTCAATTTTTCGCTGTCTTATTTGGTGTGCGTAAAAATACGGCGGAATGTGGGCAACATATCTTAATGAGAAATGGAGTACCTTAACACTAGGTTCCCAGGGTCCCTCTACTTATCTGGCTTATCTAACATTAAAAAAAAAATGATTTGTGGCCAAATAAAAATTCTACAATTATGGGCATCGTGGTGGTGTATAAAAGTATCTGTCTGTAGAGGTGGTGATTATGGTTTCGATTCCCACTTCGGGGATTGATTAAGTCTGTTTTATTCTTATTTTCCCGCGGTCGACAAGACATGATGATTAAATTACGCCACTCGACACGCAATGTATCGAAAATTGGACGAAAAATGTGGAACGGAGTATCTTAACACTGGCTCCCTTAGCCTCCGCAGGATTTGAATCTGCACTATTAATTCTTAAACTTTATTTTTAACGGCGATATAATAATATGAATGTTACAAATAACACAGCAAAATAAACATCGCAAGCAGTTATAATTTGTAAATTATTTTCGTATTAGGTATCCTAATGATGATTTATTGGCGGAGGCAATTTAGTAAATATTAAATTATGAACAGCGTACTGTATTCTAATTTAGTAGATGCTAAGCCTGTGTAGTGTGCGTGTTTATTTTTTCTTTATCAGGCTATGTATATTGGGCAGGTCAAGGGAACCTAATGTCAAGAGATTCCCTTTCCCGGCCAAATTCGAGACTGCGACAAATAAAATCTTAGAAAGTGGAGAACGGAAGTGTCTTAATGGGAACATAGTGTCTTTACCTTATATTTCCAGATAGATTCTCTCTGCCTACTCTGCTAAAGGAGAGAAAAAAACATATTTTTATTCTAAGAAATTTCTTAGTATTCCATGTATTCCATACCAGAGCCAGGATTATCGCATTTCAGGATGAGGATATTGGAACAGTGCCTGGAACTTTTATTATTTTTTTTATGGAAAAGACACGGCAAACGAGGGTCACCTGATGGTAAGTGATTACCGCCGCCCACGACTCCGTGCAACCCCAGAGGAGCTACAGGTGTATTTATTAATATTTTTATTTCTTTGCTTTGGTAACAATGTAAAACGCGGCGTTGAGTTCCGCCACTCAACTTGTAATCCCTAGAACATTCGACGGAATCTGGAGAAAAGATATTCCGTTTCTACTAAGGGACTTTCATTTCCAACTTTCTGCTAAATTCTCGAGACAGTTGTAAGGTGGAATTACCAGAGCGAGGATATGAAAATATCAAATGTTTCATATCCTCGAGAGAGATTCGAACTCACAACCGTCGCGTTAACAGTCGTACGTTTGTGCTCCTGCGCTACAACGGCCTCAAATTAGTTATTATTATTATTAATATTAATTCTAAAATCATCAAGCAACAAAAAGCTTCTAGCACAAATTATATATTGATGAGGAAATCACATATTAACACAACACAACGTTCTATAACAAATGTACTTTATTTGAGATCCTATTAGCCGATTCACTTATTGTAGACATGTTTATAACTTGAACTATATAATATTAAATTTCGTAAAGTAAAAGGATTCGAAGAATATTATATTATTATTATTGAAAATAAATGGATATTTAAAATGTTTTTATCATAAATATTGTTATAATTAAAAATAATCAAATTGTTACTTTTTAATTTAAAATATGTTATATTTAACGATGTATCCCACACGCAGAGTGGGCAGAGGGAACCTAGTGTTAAGACACTCCGTCCGACTTTCCGCCGAGTTCTGGAGACATTACGTGTTTAGTGGCGCAACTCAGCGCCGCGCTTTGTTCACTCACTGTTTTATTTTATGTACCTTAAGTTCATTGTCAATTCTCAATTTAAAAAATATTTTCATTGTAGGCTTCATATCTCACATAATGTCCCAATTTTCGAGATACGTCTGACACATTGTTAAGTGGTGGAACTCAACGCCGTTACTAGAGCGACGTACTGATAAATTAATGTTCAGCAAAAAAAGAAACGACTTCAAGCAATAAACTAAAAAGCATAAAATAAATTTACTAAAATTAATTATTAAAGAAAGATTTTATAATTTTGAAGTCGGTGCCAAGTTTACCCACATCAAATCGACAAAAAAATAAGTGATTTCTCTACAATTCCGTCACTAAACCACAAGCCAATATGCGATGTCGGTAATTAAATAATATGAAGATAATCATATTTATACGTCATAATCACATTTTTTTGTTGTTTTAATAAAAAAATATATTTAAATTGTAATATATACGTGAGACAGTGAGTAACCGCGATAATTGTTATATTAAAATTGAACTAAAAACTCTAATTGATTTTATTTAATTACATCAGTTGTGCCGGAAATACAATTTTTTTCCACATGACAAAAAAACACGTTAAATAAATATATTACAGAATTTATTGATAACAATAAAATTAAAATTATTAGAAACTAAAAAGAAGTACAACTATTTGGTTATAGCTGCTGAGTCTGGATGCTAGTGCTAAGACACTAAGTTCTCAATTTTATTGTTAGCAGAAGAAAGAAATGAAAATAATTACATTCGTCAAGTGGAAATCGAACCCAAAATTTGACTTACTTACGAAAATATTAAAATAACAATCAAACTAATCCATATCCTTACAGCTAAACAGGGAACTGAACTTGGCACCTACAAGGAATTTGATGACGGTTACATATGAATGTATTTAATTAGAAAACGTATAAAAATTTGAACGTAGCGGGACTCGAACCCGCGCC
>DWAN01003286.1:0-13660 GCA_018230445.1 Heliconius hewitsoni
TAAAATTTACTACAATATTATTGATCATTGAATTATTAAATAATATTAAGCTATATTTTTTTAATGAATAATATTTTCAAATATTAAAAATTTCAAATAGTTTTAATTTAATCACAGCAGCGGACCAAAGTGTCTGTACTACACCGCTTTGGAAGGCGAAATTGTTCGCTAATTGTTTTAAAACGGTACTTTGTATGTGTATCACGAAAGGGGAGCATGGTATAGAATTCTATATTGAAAATTGGAAATATGTCGTTAATTTCGCTTACTTTGAATATTTTAAGAAAAAATAAGTAGTGTTAATTAAGTTTAATATATAACTAGTCGTCGCCCACAACTTAGTTTTCGTGGCAATACCCGTAAGATTGATTTCCTTTAAAAGGTAGATTTATATTTTGTTAGGGTTCCGTACTCCGAAGGGAAAAAACGGGACCAATATAGAATCATTTTGTTGTCTGACCGTCCTCGAGATAAATAGTCAAGACTATTTATATCGAGATCGCATGGTGGTTTTAAGCTGAAATGAATATCAAATATTTAGGTCTACGGTTTCTTCAAGCAAAAAAAAAATCACGCTTCTAAGTCAACTCTCAGTTTTACCTACCAATGATGGTACTGAGTAACGGAACTAAACACTGCATAAGTTGATCTACCATAAGGAAAAGTTGATTTTTAAATTTTTGTTATTTTAACATTCTAATCCTTATATGGAAAAATAGTTTATTAAGTCACTTATATTTAAAAATATTCTTACACCTTCATGAAAATTAAAACGGGCTCAAAGTTATTTACCATTATTATTGCATAATGCAATGCTGTATTTCTTCGTCTCAACGCTTGGAAAACTCAGATTATATTTTGCCAGTAATTAGTTACGTTGACTGCGGTATCTGTTGCCTTAGTCTAATCGTCATACAAATAGGTGAACGGACATTTGGGGCAGAATAGTAACATAATGAGTGTAACATAGTTTGTGGGTTGGTGCTACAGTCGCAGGTTGATTGACCCTTCAGAGCGTATCCTCATTTTACCAAGTGTTCTTTGCATAGGCCAACCTGGTTCCGTAATCGATTAAGCGACTTTCAGGTGTGTTGTGACCAGCAGGTAAGCTCTCTCTTCTTGGGGGGTAACAAATCGGAGTGGTGGGTGATTTGTCTGACATAGCCGTTCCCTAGGACGACTTGGATCACAATCTAAAGTTGTGGTAGAATTTATAAAACTGTGGTGACTTTTTATTTTCGGGTACATGAAGCGGTGTAGCCATAGAGTCGGTGCCGAGGATCTTTATCCTGACGCAACGTGTCCACAGAACACGCCACCTCACGTCAATCCTTAGGAGGTGCTATGCCAGCCAGGAGGCAGACCTTGTATATTGGTGTGGGTTTAAGGCAGCCCATAACTATTCAGCAGGTCTCAGTTATACCTACCTCCTTCGCATGAGCGGAGCGGTGTCTAACTGGACACGCGTATTCACCAGCAGAGAACGATAGAGTGATAGCTGTTGGGCAAAGAACTAGTGGAGCTGCCCCGCAATGTGAGTTCGTCAACCACCCGAGCAGATTATTGCTTGCACCGGCTTTTGATTTGGTGTTCAAGCAGTGATCTGTTGCTTGGAATATCTCTCAAGATGTGACGAAGCCTTTGTACTTAGCTATGTTTTGACCCTTTGCTTGAAATCTACGAATGTTAACGAAATCTTAGGCAACGGTAAATTCAAAAATGACAGAGCCAGTTCTCCTGCTATCAAACTCATTGTCAATAACCTATACAAGATTAAAAATTTCCCTACTACAATATCTGCCAGGACGGATACCACTTTGTTCTGGGATTAGATGCTTTTCAAGTATAGGTGTGAGGCGGTTTAAAAGCATCCTCTCAAAAATCTTGAATGTGTGATTCCTCAACAATATGGACCGCCATCTTTTTGGATCGTCTGGGCATTAAATGCTATTAAAACATATATTGTTTTAGCTTTACATGTCTTCTATATACACTATATATAATAGAATGGTAGTTAAAGACCGGCCTAGTATTAAGACAACCCGTTTTTCATTCTCAGTCGAATTTCTTTCCTTTGTGAAACCTTCCTGAAACCTTTCGTTCACCAGAGCAGGAGAAAGACACATTCTCAAAAATATATATTTTTATAGCTTAACGTATTACCTTATCCCCATAGCAGGGTAGAGATAAAATCTAATGTTATGACACCTCCGTTATCTACGCTCCGAATATTTTTATAATATTAAATTTTGAATGACGGAACTTAATTCGGCTGTTGCAATCAGAGCGAAAAACTAAAAATATCCCCCGAGTGGAAATGGAACCCGCAACCGTCATGCTTACAGTTAAACACCGTTCCACTGCACCAATATGTGATAGGCAATAAAATCCAGATTTTAAAGCACAATTTCCAGCTTGATTCAGCTTTTTGCAAGTATTTACAAGTGCAAGAGTTAAGTGTATGTCAACAATAATTTGGAACGTTCGACGTTGCAATAAAATCGCTTCCCAAACACCAAGAACTGCAAACAGTTTAATTGGCGCCATTCAATAACGATGCACTTTCTGTGCAGATGCATTTTGGGTTAGTATTCTATATTAGATGCATCTTGTGTTTTATGCTTGGATTGGAGTATACTGTATATGAAGTAAGATATAGGAGAATAATTGATTAAGGACTGTAAATTAATTTAAAAATAACGTATATTATTTCGTAAATTCAGATTACTACATCCAGCTAGGTAAGAAATAGCGTGAATTTGTTTTCTTTAATTTTTTTAATGTGTTATGATAAGATATTTTTTACCTTTTCTTTATGTTGTATCGATGTAAGGAAAATATATTTTTTCCTTTGTAAGCAGCGCCACTCTCGATTTCAACCAAACCGGCAAATAAATTTATATAACATTTTCATTTTAATTTCTTCTTTCGGAAAATTTATTATTTTCATTTATACGTATTATATTTATTTGGTAGGCAAAGGTACGGTGTAGTGTTTATTGCACCATTCAATATATTTCAGCAGGCAGGTTAATTCTTTGGGCAAACGAAGGTTCTGTAGCTGATAAAGTGGTACACTACGTAAAAATGGCTATTTATTTTAGATATGATAAGGCTAATGATACTAGGAAATCAAACTGTACGTTAATCAACGTCGACGACCACCATCCACCAATCCCAACATTGACACGGAAGCAGTAAACTCAGAAAATAAGGGAGGATAAGCATATTAGAATTTCGACGTAGTCCGATGAAAATGTATGGCTTAGTTGGTCGGAGCGCTTGGACAGTTTTCAAGAGAACTGAATTGAAATCTCGCTATATTTAAATTTTTATGTTTCCTAAAAAGAAAAATATAGACGTTCAAAATTTTCAGCCTAAAGCAACTCATAAAGAAATAAAAATCAATATCTCTAATACTAACAATATAATAACACATTCTGACAACCTTCCAACAGCACAAAACAGTAACCACCATCAAAAGTAAAAAAGATAAAAGGGAAACACCAAAAAGTTAAATATTATATTTTCTTCAAAGCGTTATAAAGAAACCCTTTAACATACTGTCGTTGAGCGATAGTGCATGCAATTTTCATATAGGCAAACATTTACCACGTCAGCTATACCTTCGACACTATTGCTTATACGAATTGAACCTTATTCCATTGTGATAGAGGCGTTAGAAACCGATTGACGATGGAAGCTCAATAACGATGTTTTGATTGAGCAGCAGATTGTTCAGTTTTTTTCTTCACCCAATAGTTTTAACATGGATTGGAGTGGTTGCCTTTTATTTCGTGTAAAGGCTTTCTGGTGATATCTATCAATAAATATTGTTGGGATGAAAACTAGTAGTGTGTGTTGTAACTTTTTAAGGTGTTACATGTGTGGTTTTTTTGCCTTATTCTGTGTCCAGCCTATTGTTAGGTACGCATAGGAAATCCAATTTATTAAGGCTTTCCGTACTCAACATTGTGGAATCTCATTTTCGAGACTTTGGTTGTTGAATAGCAGAACCCAATGCTTCGGTTTGTCTTGGTCTCAAAATAATATGAAAATAATGAATTTCTCTGTATAGGAATTGTAATTAAAGCCGTCGTGTTGACAGTCAGATGCGGTAGGGGTAAGTCACAAATCGTGGAAATTTAATAATTTATAAATTTCATCTTACACGAAATTATATCATAATAAATTTAATAAAAATAAAAAAATACAAACTTATAATAAATAAAAACACTTTTTCATTCAACATGAACTGATATATTGTCTAAAGGATTTTCAGGACATGTATCTATGTAATAATCGCAATTGCTCTCAAGGCCCCAGTATTCTGCTTCGTAGTAACAATCTTCTATATCTTCTTCTTGAGACGACGATGGGCTGTAATATAATATTATTTTTTTAGTCTAATATTTAAAATATATATTTTTTTACTTCACATATTGGCGTATTCCATATGTACTATCTCCAAAATTTTGGCAAAATTAAAAGCCGTGAAATTAAAACAATTTATATATGAATTATCATTCTCACAAGTGGGAGATTTACCCCAATCATTGCTATAACAGTCAGACACTACGCTACGGTTACCTAATAAGATTTTTTTGGCGTCACGCTGTATCCCGCATAAAGCAATATAGACAGAGGACCTGGGAGAGGACCTGGGAATCTAGTGTTAAGACACTCCGTTCGAATTGAGACATTTATGTTTCCTATTTTTTTTTTATTTTATTATTATTATTACCCCCATTTACAGTTATGCCGCTACGCCACGACTGGCCTAGGAACAATTAAATTTATTAAATTTAAATTATTTACTTTTAGTTTTTTAAACATCATCCTAAGAGATGGTAACAGCAAAAGTTGTGACGATCATATTAAATAAGTTTCGTTGCGAGACATAAACGTATAGCCTAATTGGCTGAAGAGCTTAGACGGCATCTGAAAGACATCGATTTTAAAATCTCTTGAAGATTTTATACTTTGCTGAAAATCTTCAAAAATAATATACGGGTATAAAAATATATAGTTTTAAAATTATATATTTTTTATTTTCAATATTTTTAGTGTGATCCCAAATATAAAATGATTAAGGAGACCTCACTATAGATGTTAAAGCTAAACTCCTAAAGAAAATATATTTATCTAAATATTTTAAAATTACTCATTTTAAATATAATGAATATTACTATGACCATCGTGGTGTAGATCACCGTGTAGTGTTTTACTGTCAAAGTCCAGAATTCAGTTAAGTAAGCACTAAATTATACAGCGTGAGGCTAAATGATAAATATTATTAACAAAAAATAGAAAGAAATAACCATTTAAAAATCTATTTCAGAACTTAAACATACGAATACGAAACGTGTAAAACGTGGTAAAATATAGCGAATCATTTAGATCTGGGACTCGGCAAATAGCGGCTACATTTGTTTGATTTCATCTGCGCTACAATGTTTCATAGTCACCACATGCTCTGACATAACTTAGAAATATTAGGTTTTGTATTTCGCTCGGTCCATTCAATTTAATGGTCCATTAACTCGATTAGAGCTATAAATTTTTATATCTTAAAGTATTTCGCTTGTTTGATTTTGAAACGCGACAGTTGCGAGTTTGATTTTCATTAGATAAGATGATTTATTTCCTTGGTCTGGTAACGTCAAAGCGGGGTCACATTTAAGCCAGGCGTAGCGCAGGGGCACAAGTGTGTGACCGTAAACGCGACTTGTTGAAAGTTGAAAGGTTGTGGGTTATATCTCCACTTGAGGAAATTATATATTTGTATTTATATTTTAATTTTTTCGCTCTATTGTCAAGGCAAAGCGCGAAAATTTTGCGCGCGCAGAAAATGAGAACTGAGTATCTTAACACTAGGTTCCCTTTGCCTACCTTGCTATATGCGTAATACTGCCTGAAGCTGATTAGTATTTTCTATCTTTAGCGTGGAATAACAATTCCAATAGTCCAGTCGTTATTGTGCACCATTTTTACATAAGCAGTTGTGTGATGTAAAGAATAATATAGGCTAAATTTGTATTCAAAATCAACTCACGTCAGAATAAAATGAAGCAAATCACCTAGGAGACCGTTGCGTAGAAACTGCGACGCGTTCTCACAAATTGCCCTGAGTAAGCAAGGCCGACTTGGGTAACCATGCCTAAAAATGAAAAAAAAGTACTTACATACGTTCTATTCAATTTTTTTAAATTAAAACTATTCTATTAAATACGTTAAAATACTCAATGATTAAAACTAATGTAATTTTTTCATGCCTCCATTAATTGTGAAGTAAGAAAAATAATATAACCATTTATTAAATGTTTGTTTAAAGAATAATAATATTTTTTCCACGCTTAACATCTCTCCTGTCGTCACTGAACAGTTTCTTTTCGAGTGGGTCCTTTGCTCTTACTGGGCTGATTTGATACCTGGTGTACCTCAATGCGGCGTTCTCTCTCCTCTGCTCTTTTCCATTTTTATAAATGAAATTACCAAAATCCTATCTTGTCAATACCATCTCTACGCTTAACTGAGTGACTTTATTTGGTCTTCTTATTAACCCCTCCATATCTCGAGCTCTAATAATTGGGAGTAGACATTTACGTGTCAGAGTAGATTTAATATCCTGAATTGCATAAAACTAAATTAATAATACCGTTGTATGATTCAACAAGAAATTTGGGTCGTGTAATTGACAGCAATTGTCGTGCTCCGCGAACATTAACGTAATCAGTAAGCGCATACTATTCCCTGCACTCTTTTAAGCGCCTTCAAACTGGTTTACCCATTCGCACTAAAACCACTCTTGCTCAAACTCTTCTACTACTACTTCTGCTACTCTACTTCTGTCACTGTTAAATTGTGGAAAAACTTAACTGATTTCAGAATCGTTTTATCTTCGGCTAACTCAAATTCGACCAAGTGTCTGATTTCAGGCGGCAATCGAATTGGCTTCTGGCTTTCTATGCGTTTACGCCGTAACCTGCACATTCTTTTTATTCTTTTTAACATTTTAAAAGTACCCTTTCGTTGCTAGGGCTTCTGATAGACACAAGTTGTCTGTTATTCATATTCTTTATGTTATTATATATTTTCTGTACTGTCTTTCTAGTGTGGTATATATATAAATTAAAAAAAAGAGAAAAGAAATAGGCCAGTCATGGCGCAGAGGCACAAAGTGTGACCGTAAAACTGACCGGTTGTAAGTTCGATCCCTACTCGAGGGGATGAAATATTTATATTTCCATTTCTTCGCTCTGGTGTCGAGGCAAAGCCCGGCGTTGAGTTCTGCCACTCAACACGCAATGCCCCCCTAGGTTCCCTCTGCCTACCTTTTGCTGTGTGCGGGATACAGCGTGAAGCTGATTTATTTTTATTTATATATAAACATAAATTACATATAGGTAATATAATTTATAGGTTAAAGCTAAATCATTACGTATGTACTACGTGGCGGTGGCGAGTAATTTATTTGAGTTGCTCACCGAGTCGTGTTCGGCAGAGGAATTACTGGATTAGAGATCTGGCATGCACTGACGCTTTATTAGTATACTACTGACACTACTTACACCTACGTATATTAGTTAAGTTTCTAAGGTTGACAGTAAAAAATATATTAGTTTTTTTTTTTATTAGTTGGTGAAAACCCATTCGAATGGATTTTTTGTTAATATTTTGTGAAGTGGAACCTAACTATTGGTAAAAATAAAGATATTCCCTTGTGATAATTAATATAACGACCCCTTTAGTATACTATAGATATTTAAGTCAATTCATAGAAAAGTATGTATATAGGTGATGCAATTATATTTAGTATTTGTTATATACAACATGTTAGGAAGCCCTCGTGGCGCAGGGGGACAAGAGTGCGACTGTAAATACGACGGTTGGGTGTTCGGTTCCAATTCGTGGTAATGAAAAATTTTACATTTTAATTTCCTAACTCCTGTGCAAAGCGCCACGTTGTCAATTTCGTCACTGAATGCCTCAAAAACCGGAATCGGAGGCGGAAAGTGGGAAACGTGAAAATCTTAATGAGAAAGGACTGTCTATATATAGTGTAACACTATATTCCCAGGTTCCCTCTACCTACCGTGCTATGCGCGACATAGTGTGAAGCAATGATGATAATGATTTTTAACTTACTTTTCAAGCATCGTCTCTATAAAGAAGTAGACACCACGTCGAGTTAAAATATGATTGGCACCTGTGACACTTCGTTGATGTCGAACTGTTCCTATCTGAGAAGTGAAGTTGAAAAATTAAAGTCGTTTTAAATGAAAAGAAAACATAAAAGTTAAAAAAAATAAGAAGTATTCAAAAAATTAAATATACTAGCTTAGATTTGATTTTCTAATTCACCCCAAAATGTTTACTATAGTCTTTCTCTATTAAGTTAATTATATAATATTATTGTATTTTTAGGTTCACACCGAATTCCTTACATATCAGGATAGGGAGAGGAGGAGAGTGCCAACTTCATTTTCCTCTGGAATCTAGAGGCTGTTGACTGGTGGAACTTAACGCCGAGCTTTGCTTCGTTACTAAAGCGAGGAAATGAAAATTTAATAATATATCATTCCCCCGAATGGTAATTGATCTCCAAACCGCTACGTGTACCTCTGCGCTACTACTGGCCTAGACTAGCAAGTAAAAATTTATATAACGAACAGAAACGTCTCAATAGAAATGGAGTGTCTTAACATTAAGTTCTCTCCGCCTACCTTGCTAAAGTTAAAACAAGCAAACAACTTTAATTAAATATTTAGTTACCTATTTATTATGTTAACAACTAATTCAAAAAAATATCAATATAAAAAAAATAAGTAAATAAAACAAAACCGTCAATCAATCAGAATAGAACCTGCGACCTCACATTATCAATCATATTTTCAACACCAATAAAATAGTGTGTAAAACGAAAATACTGTACTGCAAAATAAATATACATTCGGTTACCGATTTCAACCGCATTTTCGCTAACGAGCCTAATTACAGAAACACTGAGCAGCTTTATTATTACTAGTAATAATTACATTTAACGTATTTACTGTATTATTAGGTTAGTGGGACGAAAGTGGCTGTAGTTTTTTGGCAAATTGTCAAAAATTATAATTCAAAAGGATACTTCATTATATTATATAAATATTTATTGTCTTAAAATCAGGTTCACGCTGTATTCCGCGTAAAGCAAGGTAGGCAGCGGGAACTTAGTGGTATGACACTCCGTTCCACATTTCTAAAAAAAATGCTAAAAATATTAAAGATATTAAAATTACAATCTTTAACGTCACGCTTTATCACGCACAAAACAGTTTAGGCAGAAGGAACCAGTGTTAAGAATTCCTTTCCCATTAAGACACTACCATTCTCTATTGTCCGCCAAATTCTGAGGGTATTACATGTTATATTAAATATTTCATTGCCAAGTGGGAATCGATCCACAACCTGTTGTATTTACAGTCGGATCTCTTGTTATAACTTACAACTTACTTATATTATAAGCATCTCTACTAGGCCAGTCGTGGCGCAGAGGCACAAAGTGTGCCTGTAAATTGACTGGTTGTGGGTCCGATCTCCACTCGAGGGATGAAATATTTATTTACATTTATATTTTTAATTTTTCGCTCCGGTGTCGAAAGGAAAGCGCGGCGTTGAATTTCGCCACTCATACGTAATGCCTCCAGAAATTGGCGGAAAGTGGGGAACGGAGTGTCTTAACACTAGGTTCCCTCTCAAAAAAATCTCTTTCAGTACTTACATCTACATCACCAAGTAGGGGCTGTAAGTAAGTCGCGTTCGCCACATTATAGTAATTAGCCTCGAAGAACCACGCCACGCTCACTAATGTATCCGGGTGTGGTAGTGGTACAGACACTGTTACGAACACCTGTTACATTGATATATTGTTAGTGCATAATGAATAGAATAGAATTAACTGTTGTTTTTGTAGTAGTTAGTGGTAGTGCAGTGGTTGTGTGGGTAGATTTTTTGTTGTATGACCGGTAGTTTTAAACGGAATTGGTTTTTTTTTAGTAATTTGTTTGGTTTTAAGGGAGAATTTAGGGATAGAGTGACTCTGTCTTTCACTTTTTTATTTTTAGCGTCACGCTGTTGGTAGAGGAAACTTAGTATTAAGATAGTCCGTTCCGTTTCCCTTATTTGAGATATTATGTGTTGAATAGTAGAAATCGAATATAACTCGATGATACGAGTGAGAATCGAACTCACAACCGTCGAGTTTTCTGAAGCTGTGCCGCTGCAACACGAGCCTCGTTGATTTGTATTTCAAATCATATATCCATTAACTTAAATAGACCTATATTTTCCAAGAACGTGCTCTCATAATATATATAGCTTTTAAGAAATTTTTCTAATACTCCACAAATAATTTTGGGTTTCGAATTTTATCAACTTCCAGCAACGCTATCTTGAGAGTTAGATAGATACATTTGGTAAAACGCCAAATTAAATTTTGCTTTACTTTGCAGTATATTTTGTACAACATTACCTATTATGTATTTTATGTATCAAATTTTAGTTTTTTTTTTAATATGAAATATAATTTAAATTCAAATTTTTGTTCAAAGCCTTAAGGAAGAAATAAATAAATCGAAAAAATAAGCTTCACGCTGTATTCCGAACACACAGCAGCACAGAGGAAAACTAATGTTAAGACACTCCGTTCAATACTTTGCGTCGAATTCCGGAGGCATTGCGTGTGGCGAAACTCAATGCCGCCTTTTGCCTCAACATCAGAGCGAAGAAATGGAAATATAAATTAAAATAAATATTTAATTTCCTCGAGTGCGGATCGAATTCACAACCAGTCGCGTTTACATACATATATACTGCGCTGCGAAACTACTGATCTGGACTTAATGAAGAAGAATTAATAAACAACGATGCTTAAAGCTACCCATATTCAAAAGCTGATAGTTTGTTCTTAAAAGAATGTCTTTGAAATGATATTTTAACTCACAACTCTTTTTGAGAACGTTGCTTTACCTGTTTTTACCCGATTGCGCGACACAAAAGAAAGTAATCTGTTTATGTGCCTTTGTATATATGTTCGTATGGATGTATATATGTATGTTTGTTACACTGATTTTAGATGCAAATCTTTTGTAAATTATTCTTTATCTTTTGTAAATTATTTGCCTCTAAAATAAGTTGCTTATAAATATTGAAATAAAAAAAGAACTATTTGTTTATATTGATACTAACGACCCATTCGTGGCTTAGCTTAGCGTAAAAATACATTCAATCATGATCACAACGAGGCTGTATGATAGGACGTCAGCGGTGGCAAGGGCGCCCCCCGCGGGACTCGAGCCTATGCTTGGTGCCGTAAACAGAGCGTTGAATTATTTTAATTTTACATTTTCTCGAAAAGTATACGCCCATATTACATTCTATAAAAGAAGAAGCTGAATTATCTTCATTAAATTTGCACACATTAAAATTACAAAAATCAAAGGATGATGAAATAACTTACGCTCGTACGTTTAAATATATACATGTGAAATAAAAAACGATAAAATATCATCTTACAATTTTCAATTATTTTCTTTCACAAAATGCCTTATTGTCACTTATTTATAAAAGATAGGTATATGTTGTCGCGGATTTTTTTTTAGAACTAATAAAATTGAATATTTTGACATATAATAGGACACCGGGATTTATAAGACACTCTATGAGAACAAACAAAGATAAATGGACAAAAACCGTAACACAATGGTATCCCAGAAACGGAAAAAGGCAAAAAGGACGTCAAATAAAAAGATGGTAAGGACGAGAAGAAAGGATAGAGAAGGTTAACTTGGAACAGAGAACAGTGGAAGATAATGGGGGAGGCCTATGTCGAGGGACAACCTGACCAAAAACTGGCAACTAATATTTATTATATGCTTTTAAATATTTTTAATTATAAATCTTCAAACTTTTAATGTTTACTAACTTTTAACTTTATTTTTTTTAAAAAGATTGTGATTTAAAAACTGTAATTTTGAAATGGTCAGCAAATAAAGGCTTTATTTATTAAGACTTACACCGCAATGTTATATAGCCTATAGCACTTCTGAAGAATGCTGCTTTCATACAAAACAAAAAGAAAGTAAATCCAGAGATCTTAGCGTTTAAACAAACAAACTCTTCCGTTTTATTATATTAGTATAGATAGATATACGAAAAATAATTAAATAAAGAGACCAGCGGCTTATCTGACTGTTTATAGTCGGGAAGGTTGCGAATTCGTTTTCCATGCGGGGAGTGAGTAATTTTTTTTACCAGTTGTTTTCTGCCTACCCTACGATAAATATAACTTCTAGACCAGTACTATTCTGTATGCGAGGACGTTGTAAAAAATGAACGCCGAGAGTTATTCCACTCCTATTTTATACACTAAAATCGCTTAACGTTTATAAATATTTCTTTTCTAATATACCTTTATGGAATAAGTAAACGGCTACTCACCCCCCACTGAGTGCTCGGTGTGAATATGAGGTATCTCCTTTGCCTTTTTTCAGTGTTTGCCTCGTTGATTAATATTGCGTGAAAAACTATTATTCTGTAAAAGAAAACTTTGGATTAGTATAGAAAATATAGCAAAAATTGAGCTTGCAGTATTGCATAAGATACATTTTTAAATTATATATAAATGAATAGTTGACGCCAGTCGTGGCGCAGGGACACAAAGGTGTAGGTGTAAACGGGACAGGTTGTGGATTTGATTCCCACACGAGTAAAATGGTATATTTAACAGTTTTATTTCTTCGCTCTGGTATCGAGGCAAAGCCCGGCGTCGAGTTACGCCACCTAACACGCAATGACAAAATTCGGCGCAAAATAAGTAACGCAATGTCTTAACACTAGGTTCCCTCGGCTCTACTGAGTGCTGGGTACAGCAAAAGAAAAAAATACGATACATACACAAAAAAGCAATTAATCCACATATCTTCTATAGATCAACGTAAAGGTAGCGACTATCCTACTTGAAATTAACAACGAACTGAAGAAAATAACTGTTTACTAACAAACTTACATAACTATATATGTATAATTGGTATATAGTATCGATCAATAATAAACTTTAATGCTTTGAATTTTAAGATTATTTCAGAATAACAGAAAAATTGAATCCAATGAGTTAGTTGTACGTAAATCTCTTCAGCTTCGTCATAGCTCTGTTTGGATAACGAATTTGTTAAGCCGTTCCTTTTCAGATTATACTTCTATATACTGGTGTTCTAAATTACACTGTGGATATTTTTTAAAAATATTCTACCTAATATATTTTGGCGAGGCCATTTGTGGCGCACAAGCGTCCAGCTCTAAACGGGACAGGTTGTGGGTTCGATTCTCACAGGAAGTGATTAACATTAGGTGCTCAGGTTTCCAGGTTCCATCTGCTTATCCTGTTATGTGTAGGGTATAGAATGAAACTAAAAAAAACCACTTTTTTTTTCTATTTGCTGCTTTACATTTTATACAGTGTAGCAGATAAAAAGTGTTAAAAAACTCCACTCTCCAAATTAAGTCGAATTTTGGGACATTCCTAAACGAAAACAGCGCTATGTGAAACTTAACGCCTTGCTTTGTCAAATGAAAAACAATATTATATATATATATATATATATATATATATATATATATA
>DWAN01003287.1:0-13659 GCA_018230445.1 Heliconius hewitsoni
AAAAATAGTTTCATTTATAATGTGTAATAATCGTGAAAATCAAAGAACTTATTCGTTAAGTTTATTTATTAGAATTTAATAAATAAATTCACTTGCTATGGGGCAACAGGGCAACTATGTCTTAGTTGTCCTGTGTTTCTTGCTTACTACTTTTTTTTCAACATATTTTTCTATGCTATTTTTCCTGGTAAAATGTTACTGTTAGATATACGACCTTTTTTCCGAACTGACTGATAAACACGATCGACAAGTATACGAGACGATGCATGTGTGCTTGTGTGGTTATGGTTAAGGTATATATTATTGAGCGATTAGATTGTTAATTATATTTTTTACCAGTCTGAAAGCCTTATTACGTTTTTAATAAAAAATCTTATATAAGTATGACACCATAATTACAGATATATCGGCATTTCCGTTGGCGTTATGGCATAGCCGTAATTCTCGGTGCCTGGTGTAGATTTACTTTACCTATTTATCTAAAAATGTCCGCACAACTTTTTATTGTAACGAAAAAAAAATCTTTAATATTTATCGTCTTATAAAATAATAACTGAAATGTAAATTACAGAACATATTTAAAAAACACTCTAATGCCACAAATATATAGATGTTTTTATTTAATAAAGTATAAAAATTAATAATATTTTTTTAATAAGATTAAAATCTAATCAAATCAAAAACACTCTATTGTATAAAGATAATACATAATTAAACAAAAAAATTAATTTTATTAGCCTTATCATTCACTAAGTGATCTCCGTGAACACAATATACAACTTACAAGTCTGTATTATTGTTATTTATTCGGTCAAAAGTGGGGCATGGAATATCCTAACACTACCTTACCTCTGCCTATCCTGCTATGAGCAGGATACAGAGTGCAACATATCAGTTCATAATCTACTGAAAAATTGCCGATTTAAATTTCTTTATTGTAATCGAAGAAAAATACAATTAAGTATAATAATTAATGTGTTTTATTAATTTCGTATATTTTATTCATAATAAAATATACGAAATTAATAAAACACATCAATTATAAACAATAAATAATATTGTCCAATGGATTATCAATCAAGGCCAAGCTAAAATGAGGTCGGACATATTAAGGGATTAACGATTCCTCATAGCTGGCGCCATTTTGTCGCGAAGCCTTCGTCATTACATCAGAAATAAGTATATATAAAACAAATGAATGAATAAAACAGAGGGACGCCCACACGTTTCGCACACAATGAAACAAAAGCTTAAAAGTGCGGTATACACTTCAGGACCATTATGGCATAATCGCTTTAAAGAGAAACGTCACCTCAAGAGTGAAGAGAGTGAGAATATTTATTTTTTCAGCTTCAGGCTGTTGTACCCCGCATGTATCAGGCTAGGCAGGAGCAGCCTAGTGTTAGGTCACTTCGCTCTCCACTTTCCGCCGAATTCTGGAGGCATTGTGTGTTAAGCGGAACTCAACGCCGCGCTTAATCTCGACACCAGAACGAGGAAATGAAAATATTGAATATTTCATATTCTCGAGTTGGAATCGAACCCACAACCCCCCTGACTGTGGCCCTCTGCCTCGACTGGCCTCAAAGAGATAATAAACTGTGCATTTATATCCGGAAATTAAGCAAACACATAATAAAATGCCAATGTTTATGGACAAAGAGATAATGATCCACCAAAGTGATTTACTGTTAATTTGATAAACATTCTGCAATGTTTATATCTATAATGATGCCTATTTCCATATAAAAATTATCCAGATTGATTTATGTATCCCTTTATTCAGTTTTAAAGATTTTCTATACAAATGTTTTTTATAAAAAGTATGCTCAGTGTAATATTTTACATATATTACGTACCATGGACCTTTTCTTTCTTTATTTATTTACACATAAAAGTGCGACGTTGATCTCCGCTACTCAACTCAAACGTAATGCCGCGAAAATTCAGTGGATCGTGGGAAACGGAGTGGCTAACCTTCGTGATACAGCGTGAAGCTGAAAAATAACAATACATTTATTAATGTACTAAGTTTTTACAAAAAAAAGCACAACATTTTAAGGTGCCTCATCACGCATTTTGGTAACACATACATTTTTTAATTTAATTGTATAGTGTGTAAAAATAAAATTTTTATGCAACTTACTCAACGTATACTTTCAGCTTAGTTATAATAATTATAGCTATGGTAAATATACAACAATATAATTTAAAAAAAATATCTGCACAAAAAGAAATAAAATCTTTGTAATAGATGCAAATAAGACATATTTTATGTTGATAAAGATTAAAATACAAATCAGGATCACGATAGGTTTAATTAATGTCAGCGTTAACCAATTCTAGTTGTTAAATTATTGAGCGTAACTTTCCTATTCATCTTGATTCTTTTTTTAAATATTTTACATGCTGTAACCTTATACTTTTCTTCTACATGGCATTACTCCTGCCGTTAATTGACAGGGTTTGCCTTCCGACTCAATATATTCCACTTTGCACAGTCTTCAGCATGTTTAGTGGTGAGTCCATTGGCTCTCACACCCTGCACCACGACATCTAAACATTGCTTTCTATTGCGTACTGTCTGGCCCTGGAGTTACCCTTACTAAGGGAGGTACCCTCAGACCAGGAACAGACATAACAAGTCATTTACGTCTGTCCGTCCGTCTGACACAGTACCTAAGCCGGCGCGCAACGCGGCCATATCATCTCAGATGATGCTCTTGGAGCTTCTCCGCTTCGCCACGAACTTCAAGACTACCTCGGAAGATTTTACATGCTTTTATATACGTATCTATAAAATAATATGAAAAAAACGTGAAATTTTCATGTTCATATAAGTAAAAATGTTAACCTTTGAATGTTGTTGACGATCAATAAATACAGTTTATATAATCCGTTATATTGTCATTAACTGCTCAGTATTTAGTTTAAGTAACGTGGAACTTAATTAGGATACTTATAGGATTGTTTGTGGGTCGCGCGGACTTTGCGAACGTACACGTTCTTACTATTAGAGTGCCTGACGTTTATTCATCGACTTTTTTTTTATGCTGTATTCAGCAAATAGGAGGGCAGAGTGAATCTAGTGTTAAGACACTCCGTTCCCCACTTTCCGCCGAATTTCCGAGGCATTGCTGGTTATCTTGGTACCAGAGCGAAGAAATGAACATATTAATAAATAATAATTAATTAATAGATTAAAAATCGAACCCACGAGCGTCGCTTTATAGTCACACTCTTGTGTATATGCGTAGTTTTAAGCATTACCAAAAAATACATGTAATTTCTGGCTGCTCTTGATTTTAATAAAGTCTGCATATCTCAATGCTATTTCCTTTGCGGTGTACTGTGTAGTGTGTACATGAGAAATCGCGTCCGCATTCCTAAGTAGCATCTAGACAATATATGATGGGTAATGATCAAAATATTTAAGAATACAAAAAGTTTTATTTAGAACCCAAATAAAAATACCGAAGTTAACGTGTGTTCTAAATTTAGAACAAATTTAAATGTTGTTGTATATAATATATCGCTTTCTTTTATTTTCTACCCAATACAAATTAATATTTTAAAATGTAGAAACCAATTGACGAAAGCAGTGGTAATGTTAGAATGTAATTGCGGTTTATTTTAACTTGTAATTTATAATTTAGGTCAGGTCTACAGACAGAACACATACTAGTCTATATATTGCAATACGTTATGATAACCTCGATATTTAGATACTTAATCTGCCTGGAATTTTCCATTTTACGCTCAATATTAGGTATAATTTTGCCAGTGATCATTGATACTTCGGTAAACGAGTCGGTGAGGTCCTAATTGCATGTCTAGGATGAATAGCGAGAGCCTTGACATCGTGTATTAAGTGTCTACGAGTACATCAGAAATTACTTAGCGCCGCGTTAAAATGTTCAATTTCCATGAAGACTATTTTTTTTGTATGAATATACAATATGTACGTATGAATATGTACGTATATGGTACGTATAGTTAGTTGTATTCAGCACATGTACACATAACTACAACGTTATTTCAATACATACAATACATGAAAAAAAATCGATTATTCGTAATCGATTCCTAACTATTTGTTGCTCATCATTCACTATTCGTTTACTTTCATGTTATTCTTGCGAAAATTGATAAATTTGGCGTAATAACGCACGCAAATATGTTGAAGTTTGCGTTGCCAAGACGTACCTGCGCTGGTTCTGTTTATTCTAACTCCTGTCATCGCGCCTGCAAGTCTCTGGCTAATATAGCAGCGGCGGCTCACGATTACTCACCATTATTAGGCATTTTGTATGTGAAACACACGCTAAATTGTTATACCCACTATAACGAAGGCGTTTATGAATGCTACCTATATCGCGACCAGACAATATGGACGTCGTTTGCTTGTAACTGATACCAATGGTCTTTTTTTTAAATTTATTTATTTTATAAAATAACTCTTGTTGCTTTTGTTGTAATATAATATATTACTATGTTTATAGTAAATTTGATCTAACTATATAAAATAATTACCGATTAGATTAATTTATCTGTGCCAAGATTTGCTATATGTAGATAAATTTAATTTTAAAATATAGATATTTTATTTAACCTCTCTAACCACATCACCACGTAAAATTCACTTATTGTTAAAGCAATAACCGTTTCTTTTCGACTTTCTTAACTAAAACACGTTTTAAACAACATGATTTTAAAATGTCACAGCCGTAGTTAAGTATCAGTAATGTATTTACATTATAGCTGTTACAGATTAACATACTACACCAATAATTAAAAGCGTTCATGTTAAATTATAGTTAGCCATTTATACACTTAATAAATTTAATGTAGTTCGATCGAAAAATGTGTTGTTCTGTGATCTAGTGATGTATTAGCATAAACGGCCTTTATGAGATGCCGACGGGCCTGGCGCCGTGTCGCGCCGGTCACATTAGATTGAACACGGGAAATTACATACTTCGACTAGATACTTGCGAATAAATAATTATTTACTTCATAATTGTTTGTGTTCGAAATAGGTGAATTGTACATTGTTAAGTTTTTAATATTATAGAATAACAGAGAATATTTTATTAGTTATAAGCTTTTTTTTGAACGAAAGAATGTACTTACGACCTTATACTTTTACGTATTTCTTAGTTTCGTTAATAGGAAATTTAAAAAAATACAGATAAAAATCATCATTTATTATATACATATATATTCTTACAAAAATCACATTAATTTGAAGAGCTCGTAATATTTAATAATAATTTAAGATCTCCGTATTCTAGATAGACTTCTGTTGTAGAGTATTCTTTTAACGAATGATATTTCATATAATGCAAAATATAAAATATTAAAACAAATTAAGATTTTATTCGTTTATGTAGGTACTACTTTTTGTTAACAATCTTAATCACTAACTTATTGCAATTTAAAACAGGCATTATTCAATTCGTACTCTACTTTAATTTGTTAGATTATACATTTTGACCTAGCTATTTGAATATCGTGCGATGCTAAAAAATTAGACGACTTTTAACGAAGTTGGTATTGTTAGTTCTTAATTACTATCATGGCCGTCTGTATTGTAGATACATGTTCTGACAAACACATATAATTGATATTATATTAAATGACGTAAAATATAAGTAACTTTTTTATCATTGCTAGATGAGATTAACTACGTCGTTAAGGCACACTGTTCCCTGTTTTCCGAATAATGTTCGAAATATTGAGTTACTAATCGAACCCAAAACTGAAGCGTTTACAGTCAGACGTATTGCCGATGCGCCACGAAGGCTTCAGATAAGAAAGTTACAGAAGAGAAGAGAGAAAGAAGAAAAATATAAAAAATTATACAAAAGATAAATAATCTCTATCAATTTATCCGCATTGTGCTTGACCGTGTATAACGTACTTAACTAAAGCAAGCGAGTAGCTATTATAATATTATTATTAACAATATATAAAATAATATAAATATCATCACAAACGTTGGTTGCTCTATTCCATATTGCAATGCAATGATTGCCTCATTCCGTGCTCCGTCTCGTAGAAATGGTTTCAAGTTATAATAAATCCTAGCAAAATGAATAACCTAAGAAGCATACCAAATACATATTGTCCTAGTTGGCGAAAGCTCAATTTTATGTACATTTTACTGTAGTATCGAATAGAGAGTTGTCTTTATGTCCTAATACGGATATTGTAAAAATAGTAGATAAGAAATATGAATTATATACAAAGAATAGCAAATAGCAATTTAATTTCATAACATATAATGGCAAACTAAAGGCGCATAAATATCTATCAATAATTTTATTGAAATAACTAGGAAAATTGGAAAATATTATTTATGATTGTGTAATTTTTTGTGTAATACGTAAATATTTCATAGTTATTTCGTATGTTCTTTTATTTTCTGTATTTTCCAAGTAAAGGTTGGCAGTTAATTACGTATATTTTGTTTCATTCTTGGCTAGCTTGCATATTTTGGCTGATGGTGTTTTTGATTTCCGTTCATTTTTGCTTAAGATTGGGGGTGTAAGAGCATTTTTGAGCGTGATTTCATTTTACCCCTTTTTTATTATATATTTACAATAAATGCATAATTATTGTTAAAATATAATAATACATCTGTGGTCTGCATATATACATAAATATAGTACTAAATATATAAGTACATTATGAAGTGTAATTTTTTAATAGAAAAAGAATATATAAATTAACTGACTGTGTCAGGAAATAAAAAAAATAAAAAAATATATACGATACCTAGTAAGGTATGTTTAGTGGAGTGAAAATGAAAAAAAAAACAATTAAAATGAAATATGACAGAGGAAACAAAGACTTCAATGCCGTTTTTTTATTTTTTTTGGTTTTATTAATATAAACTTTAAATGAAGAAAAAACGTAATTAAAGATATCCACCGTCTATTTCAAATTATCGATTTTAAATTAAATTAAAAAGAAAATTGGAACTTAGATTTTATTAAAGTAAAACGCCTGTTGTTTTTATCAGTCCACGACCTCCACAATGCACATTCTCGAGAGCAATTCTAATAAAGTAGTCTAACATTATCGCGAATGAATTTATTTACGAGTGTCAAAAGTGTATTTGATAATGAGACCTAAAAGATATCCGAGAAGCTGTGTGGTCTTTGTAATGAAAAGCGTGTGACGATGGCGAGCTGCCTGTGCCGAGTGACGGTGCCGGAGTGCAGGCTGGTTCGAGTTGAGATAGTGGTGCTTGGAACAGGTCCGACGCACGCGCGGGGCAGAGTCGTGCGGCGGCCGGCAGCGGAGACCCATCGGCCACGGCTACCACTCAGTGCACGCGCTGCCTTGCCGCCGCCAGCCTGCGTGGTCCCACCACGATACGATACGTACGTCGACACTGTATACTATCGATACTTATTCAAACATTTATTTTGTTTTAATTAAAAAATTCTCAATTATAATAGAAAGCTCTTTTTATTTATTGTACGTGCGTTACGAGTTTATTGTTTATAATCCTCGCATGGGCCAATTTTGTTCAGCTTAACGGGCTTTTCCAAGTGTACTGAAAGTGAAGTGTATATTTGTATGTCATAACTGAAGTGACACGCCAAAGTGATCTGCGAGGTAAATATATTATTTGATTTTATAAACAAAATATATATTTTTTTATTTATGCATTTATTTATTTTTATATGGAAGCATGTCGGTAAATTTATTAGAAAGTTGTAAGTGAGCAACCAACAAGCTCACTGCTCGTACACGTCGGTATTTATGAGTACGTAAGTACCTACTTATTTAACTTGATGTAACTTCGTAACGATGAAGTAAGTCAATAAAGTACGACTCCACAAACTTCGTACTGACTGGCTCAAAAGGTAAAATCATTCGAACACACATACTATGTACATAACAGTTTATCAAAACTACGAGGAAGCGTTGGCCGAATATTTACTAATTAATTCGGCATATTTTATCCTAACGTGCGTATATTATTCATAATTATATTATCTTGGTCCGCGGTGCAAATATCGTTTTCGCGCGATTTGCCAATAAACATGTCAGTTGTTAACAACTGACATGTTCGAAGTTACTTAAGTAACTTCGATATTATTTTTATAACAAATATGATAAAATTTTAGATTTTCAAATTATTTTTTTGTAATTTGTAGCACATGTATGCATATATTTATATATATTTGAGACATATGAAAAATATTATTCTTAATAAAATTATTGTTTATTATAATTAGCCTAAACATAGAATATAAAAATGTTACACCCTAGTGTCATACGAAAATTCAACGAGTCTCAATGAACATTGACAACTCATACATACATACATATATTGCAAGCTGAATAGGTAAGTAAATTACTGAGTATGATTCACGACTGATCCTAGTAAACAGTCGTAACAAACGTGGGGCTTATCAACCATTCACAGAAATAAAATGTTAAAAGAATAAAAGAAATGGTGCCTCGATATCCTTAACTCCGAATAAAGTAACCATTTCTAAGATTAAAATAAAAATTGTGTTGGTCGTGTCTTAGAAAATATTTATTTTATCTATTATCAAGGCGAACTTATACAATCTCATTGAAATAGTAATAATGTTTACGTCATATAAGGTTAGTACATATTTTTAAGTGTGACTTAATAAGGAGAAATCATATTCTTTTCAATCGATCATTATCAAGTATTTATAATTTTTTATGCTAAACAATCACCATATGATGTCCGAAGGAATACCAACGTACAAAGTATTGGTGACAACGTGAATTGAAAGTAAATATTTTCTCGAAATAAATTTAAATTGTGTAAATTCCCTTATATATTTAAATGTTAAAGTTCATAACTGACATGTAAAATATCTTAGGAGTATACGTGAAAAGATTGGTAAATCGCTCTTTATATATTAAAAAATTCTAATTATGTATACGAGTACTTAATTTTTATCTTTACGTATAATTAATTTTTCTTAATAAGAATTTATTAAATAAACAAAAAAATATTAACAAATTTTAATGTTTAATATTTCTATTTATAGTTATAATTACATAAAATACAGTTAAATTTAGTCGTAAATAATTCTCAATATGACATGACTCACTCAAATGTGTTATCAGTGTTTTGACTCGCCTAATATTGTGAAATACCGATTTTTGCTTTTTGTAGAATATTTTTAATATTTTTTAAATTAATTAAAAAAATACAAAACTGGCTTAGGGCGATTCGGACTCGCGCACGGGGATTCTATTATCTATAAAATGGCAAAAAATCATGTTTTTGTTATGGGAGCTCCCTGACATACTTATTTTCTTCTGTTTTTTTTTTTGATATAAAGGTAACAGAAATACATGATCTGTAAAAAAATCAAGAACGGAGAGTGAAGTCTTAGTAATAGGGTCCCCTAATAAATAAGGATATAATACAATAAAAATAACAACTACTTTGATGGTTAATATTCATCGTTTTCAGCGAAAGATTATGAGTCAGAGCAGTTATCCAAACAGAGCCCTTACTCATATAAAATATTCGTAATACACCTATCGTATCTCTACGTCTGAACTATATTTAGAACTATTTCAAGATCCTACACTTTAGTCAGTAAAATAGCTGCAGAAATAACGTTTTAATTTCAATTCGGACTTGACTCTAGCTGATTTAGGTATAATGATTTACTATGATATATGAATTTCATCACAATACGAGTAATATCTATAACTTGTTTTCATCATACTGTTACAAATAAAATAAGAAATGAGAAATGTTTTTACTATTGATTTTGTATAAAATAAAGGTAAAAAAATATATATAAAACTATAATAAAACAACAACAACTAAAATAATAATATGTGTACTTTTAAATATTGAGGATTTCATCTCGAATCATCTCTTTCAATCTCGTATAGCAAAAATATTGTTCCTACAATTTGTCAACGTTCTCCCATATTTAAAGGCCGGTCGTGGCTCTGGGGTATAAAGTGTGACTGTAAAATCGCTTGGTTTTGGGTTCGATCCCCACTCGTAGGATGAAAAATTTATATAAATTTATATTTTCATTTCTTCGCTCTAGTGTTGAGGTAAAGTGCGGCGTTGAGTTCCACCACTCAACAAAGGTTAGTTGAGAACAGAGTGTCGTAATACTAGGTTTTCTCTGCCTACCCTGCTGTGTGCGGGATACATCGTGAAGCTGATAATGTGTGAACGTTCTCTTATATTTAAGAAATATAAATTCGAGCCATAAATATATATTTACAACTATTTATTTTAGAGAAGTTATTAAAAAGTTTAATTTTATGTTTATTATGTTTACCTGTGTAAGCATTGTAAAACAGCTGCGATGGGCTACCATAAATTATTGAGATTTAATTGACAATGAACCTAGCCTATTTATTAACAGCTACTCCCTCCAACCCTCCTCCTCCTATAGCAGAATACGTAGAGAGAATCGAGACAATGTCGAATTCTGCGTATTCATTGGGGTAACTCACTGACGTGCTTTTTCTTGCCGGATATAAAAATAGGTCATTCCTCTGAGTGGGGACAGAATTCATAACCATCGCGTATGGCGTGACGGCCAAACACTGTCCTATTGCGCCACGATGGTCTATGCAAAGTATGGAACAACTTAAACTTAAATTGCATTACGTAAATTTTGTCCATTTATTTATTTTCTTACTATTTATCTTTCTCATAACTTTATTTACTATTTATCTTTATATTTTTAGAGTCCCGTATCTTTTAGGGAAAAAATAAAGTCTTATAAGATCAATTTTGTTGTCCATCTGTGTGTCTGTCTATCTGTCAAGAGCCACTATCTTAGGAAAGCTTGGTATATCCAATCTAGTTGAAAATTTAACCATATACTCAGATCTACGGTCTCATAAATTCTTGAAAAAAAAGGATTTCTACACTTACTTACAAAAAAGATATGATTTATATCGCAAAAAAACGCATATTTTAATACTTTATAGTGTCGAAGGGTATCAAAATTATATACTTCCAGTTGAAATGATCATTGTTAAACTTGATAGCTAACATCTACAGGATCACCTGTAACCTGTCACCTGTAACTAGTATCAACTAGTTCAGGATAAAAACTGAAAACTTAAAAAAATTTGGTTAAGTGGAAGATGAAAGGGAAGGAAAATTTGGTATTAAAGTTAGTTAAAGTATATGTATGTGGTATTAGATGAAAGGGCTTTGGGTAAGATAAGTTTGAATTTCAGACTCGTGACCTCCAATTTTTGTACGGAACCAACTGTGGGCGAGTCCGACTCGCGCTTGTTCAATGTTTGTGTATAAAAAATAACAAGTATATATCGTCTTAAGACTAGGCTCGAGAGGTGTTTATTACATTATTTACGTAAATGCAATAAAAAAAACGAATTACTTGGTCCCAAGTCTCAGGCATTACGTCGAACTCCTCATCCACCAACACCAGGCACTCTTCTTCTAATAATTGTTATTGATCGACCGGTGATGGTACTGTGTTGCTTAAAATTATAATATATAGATCGAGAATTGAATTTCAACATTGCTAAAATGGCTTATCCGTCCGGTCGTCATTAATATATGAACAATATATGACGTACACACGACTATCTTCTTATCTCTATGGCAATTATTTGAAGAATTTGAATTGTATTGTATACTTATTTAAGGGCACGTTTGTTTTCTTAGTGTATCTGATATCTCGATTGGCTTATTATCTATACATTCCAATATTATTACGCATTTATTGTTTAGTAGACATCAATACCCCTTAATAATTATGGAATTTGTGAAACTTGGTCTTCTAAGAAATGAGATAAATCATCTAAAAAAACTGAACAATTGAAAAACTGTATAGTGACTGTATTATAAATTAGAGCAGTATTTGACAATATGAGATGGTGACCTACTTTTATGCTTTATATTAACAAGATGACGACATATTGATTGTACAGTAGGTTTGTTTTTTGTAAATAGTATATTTTTAATTATATTAGCCTTATAAGATTAGTTTTTTTAATCATGAACAGGAATCTTTAAATATAAGTCCTAATAATATAGTAATATTAATACCTAGTAGTAAGTATAAAATATATTAAATAAAAGAATATACAATACAATATACTTTATTGCACTTAAAAATAAGTAACAATGGAGGCTGACATAAAAAATAAATTCAAATGATATGTGTTATTTGACTAATTTCGACAAATGTAATTAGCTCATATTCCAATTAGTAGAGTCTTATCTAAGTTATATTTATCGTTTTCTGTCCCTCGCAGTGGAATATTTGTACGACAATGTACTGTTATTATTTTAAACACGGTTCAATATCATTTTATTGTTATCATCTGTTGCCGCTGCCTTAGTGCTGAGAAATATAGCAGCACACAAAAATATCAATTTAATTAAATTATTTTAACCTAAAGTTATAGTTACGGAGCTAAAAATCTACTGCAGTAGACAATTAAAAAAGATGGTGTTTTTATATAAAATTTTAATAACTTTTATATCATAAATAATAATATTATTTATCAGAATTATTGTTTAAGATAATTATTATGTACATTTTTCCCACTGAGTAGTAAGGTATTTGGCTAACTAGTCCTGTTACTTAAATATATATAAATATACTAAGTATCTGATACATTGGGTCAAGTTCCGAAATTTTGGATTAATATTTTAAATATAATGATGCTTATGAAGGAATTTTTAAATGTGACATCAGACATCAATAAAATAATCGCGCGTTACACGCATAGTCGATACCTAGTTATATATTTTAGTCTTAATTGAGTGTTCAAAACAAAAATCTTATATTTTTCAAAATATGTATTATTAAAAAAAATGTATTATACAAATATTATTATTATTTTTTTTTTTTATGTATTATACAAAACATTTTGTTTTGTTTTGTTTTTTAATAACTTAATAGCCCAAGATCCCAGGGCCCCCAGACCAATGTAATTTTTGCAAAGATGAAATTTTGACTATGATTACTAACTTGAAAGTGGGTCCTTTCAAAGGCAGCGCCATCTTAAAGTACATTTCTGTCTGGGAGGATGATTGAGCCATCTGATTGGTCTGGGTGTTTAGAAGGGGTTTTGAAATAGTCTCGTAAATAATATATATAAAATTGAGGCGTGCTAGTATAATGTAGTTTGCCCTAATTTTAAACAACCGTTAGGACGTCTGGCAGGAGTTAAGGATCTGCAAATAATAAATATATATTTTTTACATTATTCTTTTAAAATATATTTTAATACGAGTGTTTCTACGTTAACGTAGGTGAGTGTATCTTTAATTGGCGCTACCTCTAAAAGGTCTCCACTTGGAAGTTAGTAAGTACGCTAAAATGACGTAGGTCTGAGCGCTTTGGGATCTCAGTCTATAAAGTCGAAATATATTTTATTAGAGGCTGTCACAACGCAGTGGAATCGCCTTTAATTGTAAACGATGGTAGTGGGTGCGATCTCATTTGGAGAAATGTTACATTTATTTTTATTTCTTTCTCTCAGACAAGGTGTGGCTTTGAATTTTGTTGAATGAGAACAATAACACCGATTTTTTAGGAACTCTGCTCACTATTGTGTTTTTTGCAAGTTAATTTTCAAACAAAAATATAATTAATAAGTCAAATAAAAAAAAACACATATATA
>DWAN01003288.1:0-13654 GCA_018230445.1 Heliconius hewitsoni
ACACCACCAGTACCAGGATGATCCTATTCTAGGCCGGGATCACACGGCAAAAAATCTTTTGAGATCTTTTGAGAAGTTGTGTTGTCTAAGAAGCTTTATTGACCTGAATATTTCATTTCATCACGGGATCTCGAAATAAATGGTCTTGTCAAACAAACAGACAACAAAGTGATCCTATATAGGATCCTGTGAGGGTTTTTACCTTTTGGGGTACGGAACCCTAAGAATCATAAAGTCTAGTCACGTCTATTTAATATTATAGTACCAATTTATTCGCAAAGTTCTAAATCTCTCAAAGTCGATGGATTCAATATCTACAGTTCAAGTTAAGTTTTCAATAGACAAAGTTGTTCTGATTAAAGGTGTTCTCGATTAAATTGTAAAACTTTTTATATAAATTTGTGCGTTGATTATTTTGTATGATTTTACAACGGAAAGCTAAATTACTGCGAATAATATACAATGTATACAAGTATGCACTTACCTACTCGTACCGTTCACGATATACGATGTAGCACGATAATATAGACATGATTTTTACAGAACCCAATAAGCCTAAATTAAAGAAAATTAAAAATCAAAGTCAAACCTTTAATTTTGTTAAATATTTTTAGCCATTTATAAAAATGTAAATATATATATTAAGAAGTAATTGCATTAAAACAATTAATAGACAATCAAATGTATAGAAAAAAAATTTTTTACACTAAAATTATTACAGAAGTTGATTTAGACAGATAAAAGACAAAGTTATAGCACGACAGTAGTATTGAGTGATCCAATAACGGTTCCGTCTATAGCGTCAATTGCCTAGACACCGGGTATTGACGCAGACAGTCAGCAACTTTGCAGCTAAATGGAAAGCTTACTCCACTATTCTATACACAATTTTATAGAGAAATATTATTTTTGTAAAATGCATTTTATTTTTTGACATAATTTTTGCTCTTTATTGTTCAATCAATTGTAAGCTACAGCTCATACATATATATTATGTTACCATAGCATCACTTCAATTAAATGTAAAATAAATAACTAACAATTTTTACAAAAAAAAAAAAAAAATTTCAATTTCAACCGTATCCCATAATCAGAATCAAACCAAACTTTCATCAAATTACCCTTGAAGTGTATCTTCTCCATTAAAAAAAAGTCATTACAATCGGTTGGAGTTATTCGTCCATTTGTCGCGCATATAGGTAGATACTTAATGCAAATTTAAGACCTATGAGATTTTTTTATGGATACTATTGTCAGAAGTTGACATTATATTAAAATGAGATTACGCGGAAAGCACTAGCTTTCAATAAAAAAAAATATCAAAATATCCACCCAAGTAGTAGTTCTTAGGTAACAAATATAAAAAAATACAGTCGAATTTATAACCTCCTTCTCTTGCAGAAGTCGGTAAAAACAACATGTGAAGTAACTCATTTTTAGGGTTTTGTACCTCAAAAGGATAAAAACGGAATCTTTTAAAAGGTCACTGGTCTACGGTTTTTAGAAGCACAGAAAATATTAACAATGCTGCTGCGCTGTCAACCAAACCTATAGATATAACACAAAGTGAGAACTTACAATATAAATACAGCAAGAAATCCGACAGATTATAATTTATAGGTATTTCAAGTAAAAACACATTTCAAACTTATATTTATAGAGTTAATTTCATACAAAATTTTCATACAACTTTTATAAGTTTCACATATATTTCACAGATTTTTTTCTAAATTACTCTCTCGTCTAATTGGGTTAATCATGATATTAATAGATTCACATTCTACAAAAACCAAAAAAAAAATTTGACATGTCACATCTTTGTCTACCTTATAACATTTACGGAGCGCAAAAAGAAATAAATATTGATATCGCAAAAAAGTAATACACAAACACTACGTACTCTGTCCATTTAACAAAGTAATAAAATAGAAACTATAATTTAGTAGACACGTTGTAACATTTATGACGACAAAACACAACATGCTACTCATTAAAAATAATTTATTACCATTAAAAAATGGTTTATTTAGAAAAGTATTTAGACGTAATGAAATAATAATTGCACTATAAAAAAATTTTTCAATAACTTTTTTTGCGGGAACATATTTTATTTATTAGTGTTTTTAGCTAAATTTTTCAAATATTTTTTTTTGCGACATACTGCAGGATAGGCAGCGATTTCACGGTGTATCCCGCATGTAGCAGGAGAGACAGAGAGAGTTTAGTTTAAAGATACTTTCCCTCGTACTTTCCGCCGATTTTAGTGTTGGCATTGCGTGTTGAGTGGTGAAACGCAACGCTGCGCTTTTGACTCGACACCAGAGTGAAGAAAAGAAAATATACAATATTTCATGTCCGCGAGTGGAAATCGCACCACCAAAACCTGTCGCATTTAAAATTCACAAGCTTGTACCCCGTGCCCTACAACTGGCCTCTACGTTATATTTTGTACCATCTATTACATAGTCTCAAATATAATCTATTAACATAAGACCCGCTCGTGACTTCGCCCGCCTAAACTACATAATTATTAATCGGCGCTGCTTTCATTTAATTATAATAATATCATTTAAAAAAATATATATGTATTTGTCATGATCCTATATTTATTGATAAAATTTACATTTTTACTTTGTATTTGTCACGCAAATGTTAATTAAAGACGACCTTACTTTCCAAGGAAAAGAAAGGAAACTAAAGAAGTTAGGCTGATGTACGACAAAGCATGGCGTTGAGTTCCGTCACTAAACACGTAATGTCTAGAATATGAACGGGAAGTGGAGAACAATCTTGACTCTAGGTTCACTCTATTTACACTGCTCTCCGGAAAAAAAACCTTTACTTGTACTATACTATTAAATGCGTAATAAAATTATATAGTTGGATAACAGCTTGTAATTAAAACAATAGTGTTATAGCCATTTATCTGAATGAGTAACATGAGAAATCGTAAAGATGCTATTAACGACGTAATACGATCTCTATTCTCTACCCTCTCAGTCAATTACAGCGGCGCTGTTTAATAGATCGGTGTCATTATTACTCGCCAAACTAATATTTGTCATGTGAAATTAAGTGATTTTTCTTTTGTTTAGTGTACACTTCAAAAGAATTTTTTTTTTTTTAACTTGGGAACCTAGTGTTAAGAGATATTTCAATTTCATTCCCCCGAACCATCACGCTTGTGCCCCTACACCACTACGGCGTCGATTTTTGTAATGAATTGTTATATATTAAAGAAAATAAAAAATTATATATATGGCATTATTCAAATACTTCGTTGTAAATTGTAAACAATTACTAGAATATTTCTAATAGAAAAAATAGTCATAAAAAAGTATTTATTATACTAGTAATCAATGATAAATTTGAACAAAGATTAATTAGCTTTGCTCTATACTTTATTGATTAGGGCGACACATTAATAAAATTGAAATATTGCCAAAATCCATTTACCATATCGAGTCCCAAATCTTTACTCACCGTTTCGTTTTTCACATTAATTACTGCTAAAAATAAACTCAAATTGACATTAAAAACAAAGGTGTGACGGCCAATAAAGCTTTAAACTCTTTTAACTTCGCCGATACGACGTAATTCAGCTATTTGACATATAAACAAATAAATGTGACAAAAAAAATGAAGATATATTAAGTACTAACAACACCTGTTTCCTACTATTGATATCACGCTGTCCGTCACAATTAATAAAATGATTTAAACGGCCCAACCACCATAAAAAAACGTCATAAATCTTCAAAACACACAACCCATAAAGTGATGACACATTAATAGTGTACATTAATTATATTTATTAATGAACGCATTAACCTCGATGTATATGTAACGGACCAAACAATCCCTATCAAATTAAAGTTCCTACGCAATAAAAAGCTGAGGCACAATTAATTCAAATCGATTTCCACTTAGACGGGCCTCGGCCGCGAACGATCAGAATTGTAAATTGACCTCTGAGCAAGCTGGCAGCACCGTGTAAAGGTTCTTTTTTGATTCCAATATGCCATTTAAACGGAAAACACCCAAAGAAATAGTGGTTACGACCGAGTTAGGTTGGCCGGCCCGATGCTATCTTGGCAGTTGGCACACCTGACCGACGCTAATTGGACAATAAATCAATTCTTCCCCGCTTCTTATTGGCGAATCGTGGCATTCCAATATAGAAAATTTGGCCGCGTGATATTGACAACATGATAAAAAACAATAGGCCGTTATCTTTTTCTTTTGTGTTCATCTCGGTCCCCCGGTTCTTATTAAGGTGGATCGGTCCTGTTTTGTTTGCGTCAGTCGTCGTCGTCTTATCGTTTAGACAATTTGTTTTTGGAAACTCGTTATTGAATTATTAATATTAATGCTGCCTATACGATGACTAGAAATCGTAACCATCAGTGAAGCTTCGTCGATAAAGTTAAAGTACACTTACGAAGAAAAATATAGTTTCTTATTTTTCAATACATAATGAAAGCAGCTTGGTACTTAAGTAATATTTAAAAGTAAACCCTGTAAAAGTCGAGCGTCATCGTTTATTAGAGCCATTAACAGAGATCGCGGGCAGCTAATCTGAGCGCTGTGAGCATAATTAAATTCTGAGAACTTTTTAAAGCGAAACGGTAGCGCGACGCCATTACGAAACGGAACGTGCATAATTATTTCGTTCCCGCCTTTTTCTTTTTCCCAGTTCGGTTTTCGAAAGCGCGCACTAATGCACCGTCGCTGCCCTCTGGCACGAAGTGTTTCTTGTAAACAATGTTCTCGTAAAACCTCATTCAATTACCAACCGTGTTTATTAAACTGATAGGCCGCGAACTGTTAATTATATTCGTACTTTGAAATTGCCTGCTGCTATTAAAGCTCAGGCTTCAGAAACTTGATTGAAAATTGACTGAGGTAACTTCAGTATGTTTTTATTATCCATAGTTCATACTACTTATACATTGTCTATAATTACATGTATGAAATTGCTGATGTATTCATTATAATTTATTAGAGGATGCGTTGATGTTAAAAAAAATATATTTTTTACGAATAAAAAAGTTATGTCATCTTCTTAAAAGCTACTGAGTAATAAAACTTATAAAAAATAATCTGTTCCTATTAAAAATAAAAATTTTATTTTTTTAGTTACTTTGTTTTTCATTACAATCTACTCACTAAAAAAATAAAATTTAATCGTAAAGGTCTAGAGGACCTCATGCTTGAGCAGATCCCAAAATATATATTCAAATATTTCTTTCGAAACCCTTAACTAGGGTACTAGTTTTTAGTTTGTACATATAATTGAACAAAAAATACATGAAGCTCATTATTCATACTTGTACAAACAAACCACACAACGAATTAAAATTTATTACCCGTATAAGAAATATTATAATTAATAACCTGCAGTATGCCAGTAAGTATATTACACGACCCTCTTACAGAAACACAGGTTTTTTCTATTTAGACCACCTACATTTATATGGTGCATGTCATTAGCCGTACCAACAATGTCGTAAAATGACATGTAGCACTGTCAAATCCATATTATTCGGGGCCTATCTCTCGTCCACATCGCCATTTTTGTTAACATGTATTTTGACAGATGACATAAGTTTGTGTCGTATCTTGGTGCCTCATCGCGATGAAATACAATTTCGAACCAATAATAAGCTACCGTCTTACTGATAAGGCGGTTTGTAAGTCAATGGAAAGTTTTTTGAACAAAAAATATATTTATGTACTTTTGTGTAATGAGTTATGACTTAATATTTCCGATGTTATTAAAACTCAGTTGCAATTAGATACTGCCTTGCTTATAGTAAGTACAGAAGACTTATATTTGTGTCTAACGATCAAACAATAATGGCGATACCAGAAAGTTCGATAATGTCATTAAATGTTATAAGCAAGCTATTAGATAATTTACAAATTTAATTCCGTCTGAATCAAAAATTAGAACTACTAATGAAAAATATATTAGAAAAAAATCATTAATAAGACGATACAATATTAAAATAATAAAGTTTAAATTGACCAAATAACCATAACATGAAAAAAGCTAAAGCAGTTACTAGTTACGACGTTTGTTTTTTTTTTCAACTTCACGCTATATCTCGCATGTAGCAGGGTAGGCCGAGGGATACTCCGCTCCTCACTTTCCGCCGAATTCTGAAGGCATTGCGTGTTGAGCGGTGGCACTCAACGCCGCGCTTAGCCTCGTCACCAGAGCGAACAAGTAAAAATATACTTCATTTCCTCGAGTGGGAATCAAACTCACAACCTGTCGCGTTTACAGTCACACTGGCCTCTTTTAAATTCTTTATTGGGAATAATACTTTAATTTAGAAAAGGTATCACCAAAAATAATAGCATGGCATGGCATCATAAAAATAATTAGCCAAAATAATAAAAAAAACAATTACATATTTTAACGTTATAATAAATTTAACAGGCAGTAATTCATATCCGTAGTGAAGACTTACATTATCATATCATATCGAAGCGTTTACAAGAATTTATTCATATAATTAATAGTTCGATAGCCACTTGTAGACAGATGTCAGTGTGTCATAGATTCATATTTGTCAAATGGGCATTCCTTGCATACCTGCCCACGCAAACGTGACTTAAAACTAGGGCTGGCACATAAAATACTGTTTTTTAAATTATTCTACTTACTCTTTATATATAAAATATAAATATACAATGATTTATCTAATTTTATATTAAACAGAAAAGCAGAAAATTATATTTACAAATAATTATAAACTAAATATTAATAAAATTTTATTGACACAACCCTGTCATCACATAAATACTTAAAAGTTGAAGCTCAAATCTATCAGCTTTGGAAGCTTAAGACTGACCCGTGCTGCTTTTGATAATATCTTACTAACTCGGTAGTTGTAATTAGTTGAAATTGTTTGTAGCTTTTATTATACATCGTTAAAAAAACAATCATAATTATATTTTAATAATTACGTTATAAAATTAAATTTTAAATAAGTTAACGAGTAATAAAACTTGAGCTTTATCTTATTTACAGGACAATAAGAGCAAACCTCGACTAAAGACAATGCATCCTCCGTTTTCCGCCTGAATTCGAATGTATCTTGAGTGGTGGAATTTAATTATACGATTTATTATGCTACATTATGTTACTATTAGGCGTATCTAAAGATATTTTTTGTGGGGGGGGACCGGGACTTAGGCTTTGCACGTATAGTAGGTTCGTGTAAATGTTGTTTTTTTTGCGTTGCCAGATTCTTTTGCCAAAACTGCGACAAAATAATTTAAATCAGCTTCACGCTGTATCCCGCACACAGCAGGGTAGGCAATTTAAATATTAAGAATTATTTGATTTATATTTTTTCCATTTATTTGAGTTTTAAATAAAGCTTTCAATTGTGATAGATTTCAGTATAAGATTGTTTTAATAGAAAACGTCACTATATACGCCGTTGGTTAACAATAATATAAGGTAGGCAAAGGTAAGGCATTAACTGTGTGCAAAATAATTTATTATGTAACTTACGAATATACTTATTTACATTTCTATCACATTATTATTATCTATTTAAAATTTTAAAGTCATAAATAAAGATTTCTCACAATTTGGAATAATCAAGTGAAAAGCGGGACTATAACTGCCCCGATCGGGACATTTATTTTTGGGTTAAAATCGGGACGTCCCGGTAATATCGGGACGTCTTGTAACGCTGGTACATGTGTATGTATCTACTATCTAAGTATGTTTGTTTTAACGGATATTGCAACGTTGTGGGTGGCGGAACTCAACGCCGCCCTTTGCCTCGACACCAGAACAAAGAAATGCAAATATACATTTTAAATAAATATTTCATTTCCTCGATCGGATCGAACCCACAACCAATACGTTTTCAGTCACACATTCTGCCCCTGCGCCACGGCTGTCCTCAATCTCCTTAACCTTATGTATTATATATTAAGCAAATTAATGTATTGTAATTTAAAAAGCGATATACGACTTGTATTTATCATTTCTATAGTGTTATTCCACACTTAGGAAAGAAAAATACTTATTTAGAAAACGTATAAAAAATTTCACGTAGCGGAACTGGAACCCGCGCCTTCTGCGATCCGACGAGGTCCCGGCGAGTCCCGCTACTTCCAAATTTTTATACGTTTTCTAAATAAGTATTTTTCTTATATATTATATACAACTTTTTTGTTATTTTGTTACAGAAGTATTTGTAGTGTTTTGTAACAATTATTTATTTATCATCATAAGTAAAATTGGCGTTTCGTATGGGGAAACCAAAAATTCGAATATTTTTGATATAATATTTAATCAATGTTTGAAACATTGTTATAAATGCACTCTTGCTATCTCATAGATAATTAATTGATGCCTTTACTAAAAAAACCAATCAGACGGGAATAAAATCTTTGCAGGCGGTTTTGACTGCCTCCTTCCAAAAAGTTATCTAAATTAAATAAACAAAAGTGGTAATCTTTTGGAACCCCGTCTAGGGAGTTAATAGATGTCTTAGACATTCTAATTTGGGAACCGTCTGTAGTGCATCTAGCGTTGTCGTGAAGCAGCAGTGGCGTCAAGCGATTGACCAGCCTCGGTTATTAAGCGGCTAATATTATTTTTCTCAATTTTATTTATTGTAACATTAGATTATCTTTACTTGACGCTGTGATTTAAGTAAAAGATACTTAAAAATAAACAATGTATTCAAGTTTATACGCTTCGTCCATCAATTCAGTAATTGAAAATAAAACAATTTTATTTAATACAATAAAATAGTAGCCTGATAAAAATATAACAGCAATAAGACAACCTAAAAAAAACTAAATATCAGCAGGTGCACATTACAATAATATGTTAAAGATAATCAGCTAAAACAAATAATGAAGGACAAAATAAAAACAACCTTATGTGGTAATTAGATCTTTTCCATCTTCAAGGTTGAATTTACTGCGTCTTATATTTGTTTCAAGCCATTGCTTTTTTTGGACATTCAAGAGTTCTACCTCCAAAGACACCCAAATTACAAAAAAACTACAAAACACGGTCATAGGTATAGCATACCATTTCAAGCAACGATTTTGGAGTTTATCCGCTACATCACGAGCCATAAAACTATTTCAAGTTAATATGATCAAGTGTTTGATGTTGTATAAAATAACTCGCCTGGTTGTGTTTTTTTCTTTCTGCCGTCCTCTAAACTTGGACGATATTTTACAATCACATGTATGATTCTAACATTACGCCACTTCACTTGTGCATAATTAATATAAGATATTTTAACATTGATAATAGTCGTTCCGCAGGGGCACAGTCGTGGTTGTTGGTTTGATTCCCATTTGGAGAAATGAAATATATAATATTTCCTCGCTTTGGTATCTAGGCAAGCGCAGCGGCGCGATCAAAATCAATAAAATGACTCAAAATTAATGACTCAAAATATTTGCGTAATGTCCTTTTAAATTTATTTTAGTTGGTGGTGGAGCAACGCGCGCAGGATTCAACTGGTATTAAATAAAACATAGAACTAATGATTTAAATGCCATCTTCCAACATCGATTTATTATAATGACATTTGAATTTGTATCATCTATATTTCTTATCTGTGGACAGTGTTTACTGTTTATGTAGTGTACAGTTAAACAGAAACGTCCGAAATATTTAATAACGAAATTGACCTGATTACTTTAAAATAATATATGAAGTATTATATTATTTAATAATTAAGGACTAGGCTTATATTTTAATCACTAAAACTATGGCGGACGATGATGGTAAGTAATACTAACCTCTGCATATGAAAAAAACGCAATAGATTGCCGACTGTTTCCTAATGAAGCATATCTAGCTATTTTGTATTTATGCACAATATATTTGTGGTTAATTAGCACCCTCAGACAGCAGCCTTTTAGTCATCATAGTAGACACAAATCCTAACCAGCGGTACATTGTAGAAGACCCAAAGATACTCACTAACTGCTTGGATGCAGTTATAGCATTTGCTAATTCACACTTGATGCAAAAATCTAGAAATCAATTGGCAATAATTGGCTGCCATTTCCATAAAAGGTTAGTTGAATTTGTTTACATTTAAATTTTTTCTTGAATCATATATTTGATTTGTAATATACACAATTTTTTAGTGAATACCTATACCCTTCTCCTGGAAAACCCCTGGATGTCAGACAAATAGATGGTCAATATGAACTATTTACTTTGGTTGAAAAAACTGTAAAAATGAGGCAAGTACATTTTATATTCTTTATGTCAAAATTTGTTGTGCCTACTAATCATTGCTTATTAATAACTAGCTAGAAACTGTTATTATTATTAGTAGAAAGTGAAAAACATTTTATAATGTTTATTTTTCATTTATTGTAGACTAGTAAATCTAATAAAAAGTCAACCTCAAGAAGAAAGACCTGGTGAATCTCTTTTAGCCGGTGCTATGGCTATGGCACTCTGTTATATTTCTAGGGTATGAAATTATATTCCTTTGTAAATATAATGTTTTTATAGTTATGCTTATCCAGCATGTAGCAGAGTAAAACTCTAAAAGAAGAGTAGGCAGAGGTAAACCTAGGTTTTTTAATGCTTTGTTGAATAGAAAGAACTCTCAATGCCCATATGTATCTTGTTACAATAGCAGAGAAATGAACATAATTACATAATAACATAATTCCTTTATTGTGTTTACTTTCAGACAATTTCTATTGACTGGATTAGGTTGATGTTTAAGTGTAAGGATCTATTTTAACTCTAGATTGCTATACATACCATAAACTAATTGTTTAAAATAAAAATTATCACTACTTATCGTATGATACTTTTCTTTCTCAGTTTTCTGGATTTTGGGACATTTTATAGTAGTGACTTTCAACACAATGTTTTGTCACAGAAATGGAAAAATAAAAATAATTCTTTTCCTTGAGTAGGCAAAACAACAGCCAGTGTTCAGTTAATGTCCTGCTCTACCAATGGCCTCAATGCATTGGTTTCCTGAATAGTTTTTGTTCCTGAAGTAATAAATAAAAGAAAAAAAGGAAAACATTAAATAAGATGTATGATGGCTGTGGATTTGATGTCCATTCTGTTAAATGAATTATTTTTCTGCTTGTCATAGGGCAACGTTAAGTTCTGCCATTCACAACACACAGTGTCTCGAATTTGAGCAGAAATCTGAGAATGGAATGTAACACGTAGTTAACAATACGTTCCCTTAGCCTATGCCAAGCTATATGTAGAATACATTTTAAAAATAATTATCTTTATAGTTTTGTGTTTTTCTCTCAATTTTCCAGATACGTCGTGAAACACCGCCTGGGCTTCGTATGAGCAACCGTATACTTATAGTGACAGGCAGTACAGACACTGCCGCTCAATATATTAACTATATGAATGTGTTCTTTACGGCACAAGTGAGTATATGTATTGACATTATAAATGTTAATAATAAGCTAATATAACAGTTAGTCATTGAAATATCTGTATAATATAAATATTTAAAAATTCTTATTGTATTTATTATTATCTTGATAGCCGTGGCGCATGGGCACAAGCATGCGAATTTAAACGCTATGGTTGTGGGTTCTGTTCCCACTTGGAGGAAATTAAATGTTTAAAATTTTCGTCTGCTCGCCCTGATGACGAAGCAAGGCGCGGCGTTGAGTTCCGCCACGCAACACGCAATGCCTCTAGAATACTGCTGAACATAATTTTTTAAATTTAATTTCAGAAACAGCAAGTATTATTAGATGTGTGCTCGTTAGACAAACACTTAAGTTTGTTACAACAAGGTTGTGATATAACTGGCGGCCTCTACTTGAAAGTGCCCTCTTTAGAAGGACTTTTACAGTATCTTTTGGTAAGAATTGAACTTTTATAGTTACTTTTATAATTAATTCTATTATTATTCATTTTAATTGTTAAAATGTATCTATTTCGCCAACTTTTAATATTATTTAATAATTATTAAAATTAAATCAAAATCAAACGGTTTTTTAAGTAACTGTTAAACTTTTTTCTTTTGTTTTCTTTTTTCCTCAATCGCTGTTAAAACGACAAGCCATGTTAACCGTCGACACACAATATTTTGAAAATTGGGTGCTGCGTGGGGAACGGAGTGTACTAACACGTAGTTACCTCTGACTACCCTGCAATAAAATTACAACATAAAGACGACCATTTTAATATTATTTTATTTAATTTTTTCCAGTGGGTGTTCCTACCGGAGGCGTGTGAAAGGAGAGAATTAGTTCTACCGGGGCGCGGTCGTGTCGACTACAGGGCGGCTTGCTTCTGTCACAGAGAGTTACTCACTATTGGATATGTGTGCTCTGTGTGTCTTAGTGGTGAGATGAAATTATTTTCTATTTTTAGCTTCATGTGTATATAAAAGTCGTCGTTACGCAGTGCTTGACTGTGACCGAGATGGTCGTGGGTTCCATTCCCACCCGGGTGTAAATTATTTAATATTTTCATTTCTTTGCTCTAGTTACAAGACAAAACGTTTCGTCTTCAACCAATCGACACGCAATGTCTACAAAAAATTTGCGGTGTGTGGGAAACAGAGTGTCTTAACACTAGGTTCCTTCTACATACACCTACATATGTGAAATACACTGTTAAGTTAAAAATCTGTATTAAATAAATAGATAAGTGATCAATAATGACATTAGTTTTCAATTTGTTTCAGTATTTTGCAAGTTCAGCCCGATTTGTACAACCTGCCAGTAAGTGTATTATTAAATTACTTTTTTTCATGTCAAAGTGATGTAATTATACAATGGAGGATTTTTGCAATGAATTTCATATATAATATTTAGAAATTACAATTATTGTTGTGTTCTTTACAGTACTGTTTTCAAAACCGCCGGCCCTCTACCCATCAAGCCAAAAAAGAAGAAGATGAAACTATAGCATATAGCCCATTAATCATTCACATCTACTTAAACTCTGTAAATAAACAATAAAACAGTAATAAAAAATATATATATTATTTAATATTTACCTTCGGGTATCTTTAATATCTAAAATAACTGTTACGTATGCGGAAAGACAAATGACACGATTATTGGTAAGCAACGCACTATTTTGTTGAACCCGCTACAAATGTTATAAACTGGTTGAAGGAGCTACTCGCGCATATTTACATCAACGTATAACTGTAACAATATATGCAACAGTACCTTTAATAAAACATCACTAAAGTAGTTGCGCGTAATGAGGCCTAAGCAACCAAAATACAATTTATTATGCTTCCAATCACTCGGAAAGTCACAATTATACATGCATAATATCTGCAGATGACGTCTCAAACTTACCGTATTTCAATGAATCATAACGCGTCTAGTACGGAATGCCGAGTAATGGATGCGCTAACCAGATCTAGCTTAGGTTATTATATAGGGCGTGACTCTCTCGCTTTTCTTTTCTTTTCTCCGTTTCTCTGCGCTTATCTCCGCTTCTCTCCATTTCTCTCCACTTCCCTCCGCTTCTATCCGTTTCTCTACGCTTCTCTCCGTTTCTCTAGGTTTCTCTTCGCTTCTCTCCGTTTCTCCTCGTTTTATTCGTTTCTCCTCGTTTTCTTCGTTTCTCCTCGTTTTCTTCGTTTCTCCTCGTTTTCTTCGTTTCTCCTCGTTT
>DWAN01003289.1:0-13651 GCA_018230445.1 Heliconius hewitsoni
CTGCCTACCCTGCAGTGTGCGGGATACAGCGTGAAGCTGATTTATTTTTATTTTTATAACTTTAAAGTACCAAAATAAGCAACCGCACGAGATAAACTTAGAAGTTAAACCGATATTCGATATCTATGAACTGTGAACAAAATAAAACAAAAAGCCGTTTGATCGGCGTCACAAAGGAAGCAGTTAAACAAATGATATATGTATCAATTAGTAGATATGTGTCACAACTAATACTGAACATGTGTGTCCGTCTGTACACATGGTTGTGCTTTAACCTCGGCCATGCGTAGCACTGTTTAGAGTTTTGTGTTCATGCTACAAAAACTATCTTTTAACTGAAAACTCGTAAATATTGGATAGTTTTGAGTTATGAGGGTGAAAAAAAATGGAACTTGTGACCGCCCACGAATAAAAATCGTCACACGTCGAGTTTATTAATTTTTCAGTGTCCATGTAAGCTTTATTCACATGATCTTTTTTTTTCACAGTATAAAGCATTTGAGATCTATGTATTATGTAAGTATGTACTATTTAATACTTCTATACAAACACGTTAAAATAAAATAAAGAATTGTGACTGTGTATACATATAAGTCATCAAACGGCGCACTGTAAAACATATATAAACATTTTATAAGGTAAGCAGGTTTTCATCGCATCTTTTAAGATTACAATTCGGTACGCCTCTCGACAGCCGCCAATGACTTAATTGACTCGTTGTTAATATTTCATTTATACAAAGGTTACCATACCAACTGTATACGCTGTATCCCTAGCGGGGAAGTCACCATAGCAAAGTAAGGTATATTCAGGTTACTTATATAGCTTAGTGCTTTACAATAAAAGTACCATCACACTGTATCTCACATATAGCGGGGTAGGTATAGGAAGCCTAGTGCCAAGACACTCCGTTCCCCATACACAATGCCCAATTTTTGAGATATTGTGTGTTTTGTAGCGGAACTCAACGCTGCGCTTTATATTCCAAAGAAAGGAAATGAAAATAATTCATTCCTGAGAGTGAGAATCGAAACATATTTTAATGAAAAGTTTCGTCCTATAAATAAAAATACATAAGTTATTATTATTCCTTTTAAACAATAAATTACATTTAAATATACTTCTGTAGGTTTGTTCCTACAATTATCATATCCTATAATAATTAAATAACTTGGCTACCAAGTTACCTATTTTTCAATTATTAAAAATCTCTAAAGTAAAACGTAAAGGTGTATGTGAAGATTAATCATTTATCTATAGAAAAATGTCAGTTGCGAGTCGCCGCGCCGTAGCGAATATACTTATGTGATTGGGCCTGTGATGTACACCGATATGCTTAAGAAAAATATAATGCGATTAAATACGTCATACAAGGAAAGATAATTTTAAATAAAATAAAATAATATTGATATTTAAAATATAAAAAGTTTATAAAAGTATGTTCTTTTGTATTCTCTTCGATGTAGTAAGGATGGTATGATTTTATATGTTACTAGTTGGCTGCAACTTCATTTGCGTGAAGCTTATTATCTAAAATTTAATTTATTTAAATTAAATTGATTTTATCAATTATGTGAATTCTTTTCATACATTCTTTGGGCTTTGGGAAATTTGGCATTTAGGTAGGACATGCCAAATTTCAACTTTATTAGTTCAGTAAAGTTGTTAAGTAGTCAGTCACTTTATAACGAAAGAGTTTTATATGCAATAGCTTGTACGCTGTAGAGGCCTTTGTGGCACAGAGGCACGAGCGTGCGACGGTAAACGCGGTGATTGCGTTCGATTTCCGCTCGGGAGAGTGAAATGTTTAATATCTTCGTTTCTTTGATCTGGTAACGAGGCAAATAGTTGCGTTGAGTTCCGCCATTTAACATGCAATACCTGCAAAATTAGAGGAAAAAGGGGAACGTAATTACCATATATTAATGGAAACGATATGTCTCTCTAGGTTCCCAGTGAAGCAAAATATTTATAGTATTAGTAAAATTTTGCTAACAATTATTAAATTCAGATAAATTCAGATTTTGCTAACAATTATTAAATTCAGATAAATTCAGATTTTGCTAACAATTATAAAATATTAAATTCAGATTTGCTTTTATAAAACGTAATCTCTAAGATTTCTTAATTTCAATCAGTCGTGGCATTGAGTTTACAAGTATACAATACTAATAATACTATTATATACAATGGTAAAGAAGAAAGAATTACGTAGTGACACGTCACTTTATAATTATACATCGCTTTATTAGAAAAAAACCCAAAATTAAATAACAATATCAAAAAAAATGTACAGAATACTTAATTAAGTATAATAATAGTTGAATTTCTAAATAACCGCTTGCAGGTGTGAACAATGCTACTGTGGCGGAGGCGATGCGGCCGTAGCAATTACGCTTGCCCAATTATTTGCCGTGGCTTATTAGTGCGGATGACGAAGGGTTCTGAGGATATCAAAGAATAGAATATAGTGGAAGTATCACCTGAATCGAAGAAATTTGTTAATTCCTTCCTTTAAAGAAGATAGTCTTCCGAAGTCGAAGTCAGCGAGTCACCGCAGTAGTTTCGGTACTTAATGCGGAATGTCTCAAACATTCAACAGTGCGCGAGGAACATAGTGTCTTAACACTAGGTTCCCTCTATCTACCTGCTACAGACGGGTACAGAGTGATATTAGAATTTAAAAAAATAATAAAAAAGAAGTTAAATATCGCAATCTATATTTTGGATGGATATGCCACACACAACCACATTCCGCTACATCTTAGAAAACGACGGTGAAGCTTATAACTACAATTACAACATATCAGATGATTTAATATAGCGGGACCCGATCATTACATAATTTATCGACGTTATAATTCTAATAAATTCCAATATCATAATACATTAATAAATAAATATTAATATTATATTATTTAATATATAAATAATATTTTACATCTGTGTAAAACCAATTTCTTTAAAGGAAGCCGGTGTCATCGAATTCGGCGTCCACTGTAGCTTACCGCCTTATAATAAACATATCAACTTCACACAATGCGGCCAAAACAATGCCTTTTATACACTAATAAAGGGCAAATTATCGGCTGTCGGTCTGTCTGACGGAAGCCTGTTTCTGTTATATGTATGTATGTATATGTAACACCTTTCTTTGTTAACTTTCGGGCATCAGAAATGTAATTACTTGTAGATATTAGATTGTAATGTTGAAATTTGGTATGTTTTTAGGTTCACGCTGTATTTTGCAAATGCTGAGTAGGCAAGGAAACCTGAAAGACGCGGAACTTAACGCCGCGCTTTTGCCTCGACATCAGAGTGAAGAAATTAAAATATTAAATATCTCATTTCATTGAGTGGGAAAAGTTTTGCCACTGCCTCAAAAAAATATATAAATACTTAAAAAGCTTTTTTTTATTCTGTAAAATTAGCTGCGCATTTCGAAAGTATGGGATGGTCGTAAGTTCAAATTCAACTTAAGGAAACTTTTACGTAAATTGAAAAAATATATAATACTGACACAATACATAATTAAAATATTTATTTTTCGTTCAAAGCCGATTTCGTTTTTACAAACGTTTGACTAAATTGTGTAAACACAAAAATTCCAAATATGACAATTGCTTATAGAAACAGAAAGTTTATTAAGATGGCCTTTCAACAATGGAGTAAAAATACATTTTGTGTTATGCTTCGAGTATCGATTACTGTTTACGTCTAAAGGATTACTGAGAAAGTGAAAACAAGGACAAAGGACAAAGCAAAAGGAGATTAAGACACAATAATGTTTCGAGCACGGCGGTGGCCACCCACCACCACCTCATTACTATCGACAGATGGGGAAAGCACGGAAAAACTTCAAAAGTTCGCCGCTTGAACAAACTAAAAGGGAATATTGAGTGTATTCCCTAAAATGACGTTCGGTCGTTCGTCACCCAATACAGAACAAAGTTATATTTGCACATAATCTACCCGTCGGTCTTAGAAAATATTGAATGAAAACCCTAAATCCATTGCAAAAGTAACTTTGCTTAAACTTGTCAACAGATAATACACTATGAGTTATTCATGGTGGATTATCTCGGTACTATTTAGACCCTAAAGTACAAGCAGAGCACCGGTTTAACCTATTTTGAAAGCTCACGGCTGATCTCATTTTGGTAAAGCTTTGCTTCATTGCAAGTCAAATTAAAGGAGAACGAGTCGCTTTTAGAGCTCAATAGTTATTGTAAATACCACTCGAAATTTGAGACCACCAGGACATTTTAGTTGGTCATTTAGAACATTAATGTATCGAAATATTAGTGTTTGTGATTTTGTTGGAAATTAATTAGGTTCTTGTCTATTTACAAGTTTGCGTTTTGGTATTTGAGTATAAATCAATGCCACTTTTAACTTATTTTAATAAAAATCAAATCAGCTTCACGCTGTATCCCGCACACAGCAGGGTAGGCAGAGGGAATCTAGTGTTAGGATAATCCATTACCAACTTTTCGCTGAGTCATTGCGTATCGAGTGGTAGAACTCAACGCCGCGACACCAGAACGAAGAAACGAAAATATAAAAGTAAATAAATATTTCTGTTCCTTGAGTGCAACCTGAAACCAAAAACCAGAGTGAACCCACAACCAGTCGATTTTATAGTCACAATTTGTGCCCCTGCGCCACGACTGGCTTCACTTAATTATTATAAGAAAAAATAAACCATACCGCCAGTGGCAGGTTGTCTTTTATTTTAATTTTTTTACAAATGTAAAAAAATAGCGTTAAACTCCGTTTTCTAACAAAGTTTATGTCTCAACGAGCTGACGGTGGAGAATAGAGTCACTACAGCTCACTGGACGGTTCATAAAGTGCGATAGGCGTGTGAAGATTTACCTAATAGTATTTTTAACAAGATTTGTCAAAAATACTTAAACAAAATAATGGTCAGCAGATAACTTGTAATAATTGTTTATATTGAATATATTTACATAATATTTGAGTACCAAGAGTGTCGGAGCCTCACTTCATCAAAGTGAATATTTTAATGTATGAAGTGCTATATATCTAACAAAAATAAAGTCAACTATTCACGCTACGATTTAATAGTCTCTTTGCCTACAAGTTATAGTACTTTCAGTTAAGTACTTTCATTTGTAAAAGAAAATAGAAACAAAGATAAAAATATACTTAATACTAGTTTCTTTTTTAAATAAAATAAAGAGATAAAATTCTGTCTTTTTATTTTTAATTTAACATACATTTTGTGCAAAATTTAAATATATCATAAAATCAATATTCCACGTATACAATTAAATACAGATATTGCCTATTAGTTAGTTTAATTTACTAAATCTAACTAATTTTAAGTTTGTATAGATTTTTAAGAATTAGATATTAAAGAATAAACTATTTAGAAAAGGTATTATAATTATAAAAAATATTTATCACTTGTAACACTATAGAAGACACTATTTTCTTTTTAATTTAATTTGTCCGTACACAGCTCTCTCTTTTGGATAGTGACATATAAAATTGTTAGTTTATGCGTTTACCCGAGATTAAAATGAAGATGTTCGGTGAATCATTATACATGATGCACCCGGTTATAGGCCATTCGACTAATGTACGGTCATTCTACAGAATTATAGATTTAAAAGCCCAAGAAATCGCTTCTGTTATTATAAAATATAACACGATGTTCTTCGTGTTTTGTAACATTTAATGTAATGGTTTCGGCTCTTAAGAGAGTGTCTTAATAAAGTGTAGAATTTTTGTTAATAGCTACTTTATAGGTGTAATATTACAGCATTATAATATCCACCACTCTGGTTATCGAAAAGCGAGGTTGAATTCCGCAACAACACGCAAGGTCTCAGTCCCGGGAGCAAGTGAAGAGCTAAGATTAAATTTTACAAAAATAAAGATTATTGCGATATTCTCGTATAAACAAGTTTTCATTGTTTTATTAAGTAACAAGTTTTTGTTCATAATAACCTTATATTTTTTTATTTTAAAAAGATAACTTTAAGCGTTCCAATGTTTTTTTAGTAACGTTATTATATTATCAAAAACAAAAAATGCTTTTATTACAATAGTGTTCTAATTCGTTTAAATAACTATAACAATAAAGACGGGCATCAAAATATGCATTTAATAATAAAAATTTCTTCGGAATTCCAAATCGAATTATTTCCCTTTTTTATATGTACATATAAAAATATAACGAAATGAAGTCGTACGTGTTATTTGTAATTAAAATTATCATATCATCTTTATTAAATATAGGATAAGCCGAGCGGCGACAGAACGAGTATTTAAAGGGCGAGAAAAATAAAATTAAATAGTTGCATCCTCTTTGGAACATTTAAAATGCTTTATGTTAATGCGCCTGACCCTTATCAAGAGATAACCGGCCAATAATTCTGAATGTTGGACTTTAGGCTGGCAGTGTAGTGGGAGAAGTACTTAATATATTAATTTTTTCAAATTAAACATCAAAATATTATTTATTCAGTTAGGCCATTAGAAGCACTTGCATCGTTGTGAAGGAAGCTGACACCAGTTCGGAAATTGGTTCTGCAGAGAAGAGCAGGGAAATAAACTCAAAAGATGCTCTTTTAAAATATAATTTATAATAAAATTAAATGGCAATATTTCAAAGAAAGTAGTGGCGCTGTTGGATAGTTTGAGTGTCGTGTAAACACGACGATGGCGTGTAAAATTCCGTAGAACAGAGTGTTTTAACACTAGGTTCCGTCTTTCTCTCCTGCTATAGGCAGGATATGACATTTAATTTTAGTGCATTCTCAACTTTAGCACTTTAATGAAGTTATCTCGTCGCCGGCTCGATTTATTCATTGTACCGCTAATGTATGGGTACGTTTGTCCGCGCGGAAGTCAAAAGTTTATACCCTTCCTTAAGAAATTATACGAAAATACACCCAAATAGTGTTAAAATAAGGTTAAAAATTGTTTTATAAGGTAAATTATTGGTGAATTTATTGTAATTTCAATGAATAGAAGCGCAAAGCGTAAGAAATTAGATGACAGTGACGCGTTTTGTTCGGAGGGTGTGGTAGATGTCACTTCGGTGCTGCGCCGGCGCACTACATGTTTGTATGTGACCCGTTACGCTATTATTGTATACAACAATCATATTTTTGTTGTAGAAATCAAAATTTTGATTCTTAATTTATGTTATGTATCATAAATACATTAAAAAAAATATAACTCTAAAAGTTTAATATAATCATTGTTATCATGTCATTTCAAATTTTATAATGCTTTAAGTAGTTCTAGTTGTGAAAAAATTAAAAATTTCTGTCACGTCGAAAGTTGTTACGGAATTGCTACCACCACCAGTTTCTTACTACATATGTACGTACTCAAAAACAAACACACAAAACCATGTATTAAAACTAGTATGTCATATCTGATTAGATATGTAAATGGAGAAATCGCTTAATGGCAACTTATTTTTTGCTTACCAATACGTAATCGCGATTATATCAATTATATTACATTAGCTTTTACCTGCGGCTTTGCTCGTGTGGTCGAATTGAAATAACAAAGAATTGTGTATGACACATAATATGACACATTCTTAATATAGAGGAACACTAGGAACGAGGTAACATCGATTAAAAAAACTATCCGAAAGGTTATAAAGACTATTCAAAACAAAACAACTTTTCAAATCGGACAAGTAGTTCCTGAGATTAGTGTGTATAAATAAACAAACACTCCAGTTTTATAATATTAGCATAGATATTACATTAATGTCATATCTTTAGTCCTCTCGCGTCACTGCAGATCGAAGCAGTTAAGAAACAATTATCTGGTCATTAAGCACCTGATGCTATCTCGTGTATATTAGGTAACACTGAATACGGGAGGGCAGTTCTGGTTTTGAAAGGACTATAAAATATTTTTAAACTTGGCTTCTAGCTAAATTTAGCTAGTAATTACTGTAGTTGGTTACAGAGGTTGGTAGTTCTAAATACTAAAACGCTGCAGTTCGTCTTACTAGACAAGGTAAATAATAGGTACTTTAATCATTTCAAATAAAACTCGCAAACGTCGTTTGCTCAGTCAGATGTGTCAGATGTTTTTTAAAGGTATCGTTATATTCATTACATGATTTGCTTTCAAATATCTTTTTGGGATAAGAAAGATAAGAAAATTTATGTTTTAAATCACTTTCATTTCTCCGCTCTTGTAGATAGCATTCGGCGTTGAATTAAGCTTCTTAAGATGCGAAAGTCTCGTAAATTAGGCGGAAAGTGGGAAACTGAACGGGGAAAAGCGTGAAGCTGCTTTTTTTATTTATAAATTTTGACAAAATATTGTCAAAAACAGATTATATTTGATTATATCTGAGTGGATTACAATATAAGATGTCGGCTACGACCGGTTCCTGAGATATAGATAATAGATTACCCATAGCAATTAACTCGCGTAAATAATCAAGCAGGTCAGGTTTGTTTTTTTTTTTATAGTATGCTTATTATAGCCACTTTGTTGACTTGAGTAATATTTTTTTTATTTAATATTTTGTTTTTTCTTAACATTACCGTTTTAGACATTTGTACAAAACAACAATAGTTGTGGTTTCGGCATCAACCCTTAAATGTATGTCAGAGTTGGTGACGTATCAAATAAAAATATCATCGTGAAAATTAAATCTTTTGACATAAGTTGAGAACAGACCGATCCTCGACTTGCGGAACTGATATCGATTGCAAACAAAACACATCAATATCACGTACTGTAGAAAGGCTTATTCATTATTTCATTTTAACCTGTCAATAAATTTTAATTAATAAGTGTAACGCCGAAAAACCCAAGTTCCAAAATCATTAAGTTGAGTTAAAAACTTTTTTTCAATAAATTAAGATTTATTAAAAAGAAAAATGCCATCGTGGCGCAGTGATACAAGCGCGTGACTGTAAAACGACATGCTGCGCATATTGCAGGGTAGTTAGAAGTAACCTAGTTTCAAGACCCACCGTTTCCCACTGTCTGCTGAATTTTCGAGACATTGCGATTTGGGCGGTGGATCGCAAGACGGTGATTTGCTTTGTCACCAGTGCTAGGAAATTATATTAAGAATCGAATCCACAAGCTTCGTATTTATAACTGTCACTCATTTATGTCATATTGTGCCACAACGGCCGCAAAAGTACCTTATACCTAATAATTTATCATAATTTACTTTGTTTAAAAGAAATCAACTAACACAATTACTTTTGCAATCTGTATTTTCAGTTTGTGACTTTACGTAAAGTGTGAATGCCTAAAGTTACTTCTTTTTTTTCCATAATTTTCTTTATAAAATATTGAAAATATAACTGTCATATTCAGTATTCATAGAAAGCGTTAAAATGCCACAAATCCGGATCAAGCCCGCTAACTAACATGTGTGCAAACATAATTCAATGTACATCGGTACAAACTAGCGAATAGGGTTCGATACAATACGTCTAATTTTGGAGCTCCAAGTGATAGGCGAGAGAGGACGGATAAATAAAATAAAAAGATATAAATTAATGTCTATATATATTAACCTATTACTGATTTAGATGCAATAAATGATTATCTCTGTCATGATGTGCAGCATGAGAATTGAGATAATAAGCTAAGAGGTTTAGGCAAAAACACTTACTTATGTGGTGAAAGTCAATATAAAAGTTAAGTTACAAATACTTACAATATAATATATTTTATAGCCATAACTCAAAAAGTAAATAGTAATATATATTTTATATAAAGTTTGTATATTATTTTGACATTTACAATTACTCAGTAATTGTTATTCATAAATATATATAAATATGTTTAATTCGCTCTCGCTTCAGCTAGGAATTTGTAGATTAAGACATCTGATCTGCCTGCTCCCGCGCCGATCAAATAAAACATTTATAAATATTTGCCAGTATTATTCAAGTCGTCCCCTCACACGAGTATGTACGCACCCGCTTTTAGGGTGCCATATTATATAATCAATTACATTTTTTTTTACATTTCCATTGTAACAAAATACCTAAGAAAATATTGTGAGTTATATTTCTGCTGAGTGTTACCATATAAAAATATAATTTTTGGAGTGACTTAATAAGTATAACGTATTCACATATTAATCTTATTCAAAAATAATAAATAATACTGAAATATCAATTGATCAATAAAAACAAAAAAAAAGTTCAATTAGATTATATTGCGTTAATATTTTTCCATTTTTTTGCTTAAATAATTAAAATATTAAAAAAAATATTTTTACACAAAAAACTTTTTATCCGGTCTCTTTCTACACGTGAATAACGGAACGCTTATTATAGTATATTATATTATATTAATATTTTGCAAGGCTCCAGTCGGGAAGGTACGGTAACCCCTCAATCTCGGTATAATAACAATTACTACACTACAACCATTGTGGCATGGAATTAAATCACGCGTGCAACATTTCAGCTCAGCGTGACTTTGTTTCTAAATATTTTTATTAAAGAGCACAAAAGATCTCTTGCTCTATATAATTTTGGTAACGTTTTTGTTTTGCTGTTTTAAATGTTATATTATTGAATTTCATGCTGATATTTGTGTTTTTTACAACACTAATATTTGCATGCGGCTTCGTTTCCCGTGGTTAAATGGAAATAACTGACAATTAATAGCCTTCTTCTTTGCAGGGACTACATGAAGAAAAAAAAACTGATTTAGTTGTTACTGAGGTTACTAACTCTACAGCTACTTAGTATATTTATAAATTATATATATTATGAAAAGCTGAATGTAATGTTTTCTTCATCTAGTCTATTCTAATTTTAAAAAATTGCAACGTTGAGTTTCCACTCTATGCGCAATGCAAAATTAGGAGGATAATAGAGAACAGAGTGATGTGTTGTTCCTTCTACTTTAATTATAAACCAAAAAAAAATCTACGAAAAAAGTTTACAATGTTAATATTATATTAATTAATATATATGTATACGTAAGAATATACCTACCTCTACTAGGTTGTTGGCATACGTTATTCTTGTTACAAAAATATCTCAATAAAAATATGCATAATCATTGAGATAATGAGCAAAATATCGAGATTAGAGCACTTACCTTTATGGCTTACACCGTTTGGGAAATGCTCGGATTCGATAAGAACCATTCGATAGTCATATTAAAAATCTTTGAAACGCAGGTAGCCGCAAGATAATCATAACTTTTATAAATGGAAATGTATATTAAATAAGCTTAATTAGGGCTTTAGTTACTCTTAATATTTTTATAACAATATATATATATTTTTAAAAGGTGAACCGAGCGTTCAGATCATTGTAAGTGATCACCGTCATCCTCGACTATGTAACGTCAGAGAAGCTACAGAAGCGTCGCTGGCCTTTAAGAAGAGGTAGATGCGATATATTAAAATAAAAATCAATTGTATACATTTTGTTTATTTCAAAGTTCAAGAATGACTTCCCTGTTCAAGACATAATATTTAAAAGAAAAAAGATAAAAATCAATGAACATAGTGTCTCGACACTAGGTTCTCCCTAGGGATAGGCGAGGCGCCAATCAAAAAACCTAAAGATATGAAAAACATCACTGATCACAGGATATCATTACAGCCACATATAGTTCTAAATTAGCACACATTAAGACGTGTCAAAACAAGATGGCGTAACTAAAATTTTATGTACCCTTTTAGTTGAAAAGATGGCGGCGAATCACGTTCAACGGGTGAAATGTATTGTTAATAATGAATTAAAAATATTTCAAAATGTAACGACGCGACGTTGCGGTGGGGTGACACCCTTGCGGGACATGTTGGTATACATTGCCAGCGTGACTAACGTTAGTTTTTAGCTTTTAAAAACATAATTCATGAACTAAAAAACTGTGTCTAAAGAAAGGGTTAAATATAAATAGCTATTCTAGAAATGGTATGTTTTTGATAAATGTGATAATTTAGTGGAAAATTTTAAATTGATAAAATATATCGTACACTACTAACTACTACTATTGAAATATGAAATTCAGATTTCTCAATTTAGTTTTAATTCTGCATCTTCTTCATGCGGTATATTTTCCATTTTTCCTCAATCTTTTGTACTAAATATTATTAGCACTACACACGATACTGTCTCCAGCCAAGTTCAAATCCAATAAAAGCATTAATAAAAACAACGAAATATAGATATTAAGTAATCATAAACATATAAAGACAAGCACAGGCCCCACATAGCGGGATGACATTTAACTACCAAACATATGAGCATCCCCAACAAAACACCGACAAAGTAAAGATTTATTATCAATGCACGTCGTCGATGCGTGTCGGAGTAACATCTCAATTTGCTAGCATTGTCCTTCGCTTCCGCACCGCGCCCCTCGGTTAACCGCCAAATGACTGTCGCCTGTAATTTATTGATTTTTGTGATTTTATTTATCTATTTACTAATATATTACACGTATATATAGGGCTGGTACCGCTGGTGGGTACACTCGTGTGAACCCGTGACGAATTCATACACAGACAATGGTTTTCAGATACTATAACGTTTTGATGAAATTGTTATGTAAGTAACAAATCACGTTACGGTATAACTTTTAAGAAAAATATCAATATATCAATTATTTGACATTAAGTTTTGTGGAGTAAAAATAATGTGAAATTGAAAAACTTATGTCTTGCTTATATTAAGTTAAAATATTTAAAAAATCAAGATTAACTTAAAACAATCACGATTTAATTGAAAATGTAGTTTGTTGCGCAAGCTATCTAAATGTATGGGCGTGTGAGAGGATTGTCGACACATCGGTCCATCTCCGAACATTCATTATCGCGCCGCTATCTGCTGATACACTTAGAGTGGAAAAACATCACTTCTGCGCCGGCATTTTAATCGACACAATTATTGATACAACGCCTTCGACCCAAGTGTTGGACTTAAATGGTTCTGTGTGAAAGTCATAGGCTGAAGCGATATTACTGATATTACTTATTTTCAACATGACTAGTGACCATTTTGTCCAAGCAGACATAATTATGTTAACGATAATTTAAGTATTTTGAAAATATTTTAGGAAGCTTAAAACAATAATAAAATATATACATATTTTTACATTATTGCCATTATAATTTTATATTACCAAAAATATAAATTCTTATCAATGTTATTTCATATCTGTCAATGTCATTTTAGTTATGCTATTTTTATTAAATCGTTCACTCTCTTGTCTTAGAACATACGAGAATCGTTATCAAGAAGCCTCTATTGGAAAACAAACGTACCGATTTGCATGAATTACATATTAACAGTTCATTAACAAGGTGTATCGTAAATATTTTGCCGTTGGGCAATCGTGAAGACTTCTGTACTCGTTTAGATATCGCCTATTAAGGCAGTCTCTAAAGGTACAAGCTTCTGTGCTTATAAAACATAGTTGATCTTACAAAATATTATAAATTAAGTTTAAGACAAATAGTGTTACTATATATTTAACTTTTTATAAAATTAAACTGATTTGACTAAAGAAGCTCTGGGCTAAGTTCTTAAAACGTAGAATCTTTTTTAGTAACTCGATTAACTCGAACTGTGTCAGAAGTGATAGTGATAAATATATATATATATATATATATATATATATATATATATATATATATATA
>DWAN01003290.1:0-13649 GCA_018230445.1 Heliconius hewitsoni
ACCCACAACCAGTCGGTTTTACAGTCACACTTCGTGCCGCTGCGCCACGACCGGTGTCGTTTTAAAATAAATAATATAATAACAATTTTAAATAACTATCATAAGCCTAAAATATCGTCTAAATTTGCATCGCCGCGAACTAAATATCTACGGTGACCACTTCGTCTGGAAGGTAAATTGTAAATAGATTGAAAACAAAACTCGTTTTCACAAAGAGGTGGAGAGGAAAAGAGGAGACGACAAAGTTTTATATTTCAATACAGCGTGATTACTTTTAAGTAAGGTGAATAAATTTTGCTTTTATACATTTAAACGTAGTTACTTTTTACTATGATTACAATCTATTTAAACTTCTGGTACGAATATACTCCTAATTACACATAGACGTATGGAAATGTGTACTTTAACTTAAGTTTCTTATTCATCATATACAGATAAACCGTCTTTTACAAAGCATATGTTTATAAAAAGAAAAAAATATATTAACATGATACAATATAGCCTAATATTTTGATTATATTTTTCAATTTGAACCAGTAGTTACTGAGATTAGTGTGTTCAACCAAGCAATCTCGTCAGTTTAATTATAATATTTGGATAGAATTTATAAGTATTAATTTATTGTATTATAGAAGATATAAGTCATTGTTAATTTTTATTGGAAAAAATAGGTTAAGAATAATAAAACACAAAATTTATTATGTTCAATGCCATGTAGTTGTATAGTTCCCATGATGATTTAAGTTAGATTTACTTGAAATGTAATAATGTATGAGCCGTTGGTAAACTTAATAAAATAAAAAAAATAAAAAAATGGCCTTTCTCACATATAACAAGGTAGGCAGACAGGAACTAGTAGGACAAGACGTTTTATTGTTTCCAGCCGAACTTTTTTTTTGTTGAGTATTATATTAATCTAAGTTCAATGATTTATATAAAACTAAAATTAAATGAGCTTTACGCTGTTTCCCGCACACAGCAGGCTCGGTTATTTCCTCGAGTGGGGATCGAACTTACAACCAGTCGAGATTACAATCACACTTAGTGCCTCTTTACCACGACTGGCCTGGATCATTTATATAGAACACGTAAATCCGCAACGCCATCCACATGCAATTTCTTGTGAAGCTAAAAAAGAGGCACTAAATTCTTCCTATCTTGGAAAGTAGTGACAAAACACTCAGTTCTCTCTGCCCAATAATATAACTTGTAACAAACAACATACACACGTACCAATAATATTAAAATAATTACATTTGAAATCTCCTTACGTGCCTGAGCTCAAAAATTTAACCCCTAACTCAATTAAAGTTGAGAGCTGTTATCCGATTACTCCATTTTCCCCTCGGATGCAAAGACAAGCTTTTGAAGGTAGTTTAATGTTACCTCTACCTCTAGTTAAAAATGTGTACGTGAAATATTAATATGTAATAAGTGGCTTGATATTTAAGTGGTTGTGTCAAGAAGGTAATGTAGCAAAAGTATGCTTTTTTTTCATAAAGTATTTTCTTTTTGATCTATTTATATTTAGATTTATTTGAAAAAATTGAAATATAAATCTTAATGTATAAAATTAATTGTCCCCTCTTATATCAAATTGGTATAAAAATATATCAAGTAACAAGCTTCGTCGTATTGATTTGTCTTAAGCGTAATTCAATTATTTTATTTATAGATCTCTACATCCACATGTATGCAATGAATATAAAATAATAATAATAGTTATTTTAACAATTTTAATCTTAATTTTGAAGAGTTCTATTGTGTACCTTTAATGTTGAATTAGTTTTATTTTCTTCAACATTAATTTACAGTGATAACAACGATTCAAAAACCTGAAACAAAAATTTTACAAGTACATATAACAACTTGAAAAACTTTCTGTCGAACTCTGGAGGCATTGAGTGTTGAATGGAGGAACTCAACGCCGCGCTTTGAAACCAGAGCGAAGACATTAAAATATTAATTATTTTATTTTCTCGAGTGGAAATCGAACACACAACCTATCGCGTTTAACCTCAAGTTCACCATCATATCAAAAATGTGTTGTAGCATTTCAATTTTCACTTCACATCTTGAAACGTACTAAAAACCTGAATAGATCGATGGAGGTAAGGGGTTAAGTCGTACTTGTAACAAAGAGGCAACATCTGCGCACAACACGATTCAGTTCCAAACAATTACCATAAAAGCTCTGAACAGGGCACCTACTGGAGTTCCATGTGTGTTCTTAGCGTCATAGATTTACAAATATATAGTATAGATGTGGCATTTGTTTGTCATGTTAGTTATATCAGTATTGAGGCCAGTCGTTGCGCTACCCCTGCGCTACGACTGGCGAATTTATTTCCTTTGCTTGCCTTGTCGAGGCAAAGCGTGGTCTTTTTTTATTTTTTTTATTTTATGGAAAAGATAAGGCCAACGAGCGTTCGGTTCACCTGATGGTAAGTGATTACCCACGACCGGCCTTTAAAGTGGGTTGGACGCCGGGACCCAGCATTACCTGATGCGAAACGCAGTGGCATAAAGCCACTACTTCACGCCGGTTGTAAATGCCGGGCGGTGGTAATGATCCGGTCGAGTCTGCCCATGCGTGTTGCCATTGCTAGCGGCGTGGCTCCACCACATGTACTTTAGTCGCCTCTTACGACACACGATGATCCTATTCTAAGCCGGGATCACACGGCACAAAAGAGTGGTGTTAAGTTCCGCCACTCAACACGCAATGCCTTCAGATTTCGGCGGTAAGTGGGAGACGGGGGTCTCTTAAGACTAGATTCCCTCTACCTACCTTGCTCTTTGCGGAATACATCATGAAGAAAAAGGAAAATATCAAATATTTAATTTCTTCGTGTGGGAATCGGCTGCGCCACAACTGAACTCTAAATTAGTCACATATATTCAAAAATTTTGAAAGTAGTACAATTTTATCTTACGACTCTTAGGGTTCTGTCGTTACGATCTAGAACATTAACATACTAACAGTCACAGAAATATAATTATACGATCATTACAAACAAAACCTTAATTAATTTAAAAAATCATCTATTACATTAAAATTGTTGCATATTTTATAGCACCAATATATTATTTTTCTTTGCCAGTTGTAAAAATTGTAACGAATAAAGCACGGAGCCTAATACACGTGATATATAATGGCAATCTCAGCACGAATCCTGCCACGAATTACCTGCATAACAAATTGAGGAAGTAGCTGTGATGAAAGATTCAATTTTTCTACACTTTTGTTGTATAGATTGAAAAAAAAATACTCTATATCTAAAGGACAATAAACCGTATTTATTTAATGTAAATTATAATAAACGTATTCATTGAAGCCAGTCGTGGCGCAAGGCACAAAGTGTGACTCTAAAATCGACTGGTTGTGGGTTCGATCCCCACTCGAGGAGATGAAATATTTACTTAAATTAATACAATTTACGCTCTGGTGTCGACGCGAAGCGCATTGCGTTCCACCACTCAACACGCAATGCCTCCAGAATTCGGCAAAAAGTGGGGAATGGAGTATCTTAACACAAGGTTCCCTCTGCCTATTTTTTAATAATAGCATTTTACACTACTACTTTACTTACTAACAAAAAATTTTATGTAGTCAACTCGAAAAACTGTTCATATTTGATATTATCCGCTGTATTGGCGTAAACCACAGACCGTATTTATTAGTTAACGATATAAATATGAACATTGATTGATAATTATAATTAAACTAAAGTAACTTAAAAACATATTACTTCAATGTTTAAACAAATTGTTTACATAATAAAGGTCGTACGATAAATAAGCTTAAAAGAAAAACACGGAAACGGATGGAAATGTGGGTACTTGAACACGAAAACAAAGGCAGGTAGACCGGATAGGGCATATCTCTATTATGTTCTTCAATTCTTCTTACAATCTGTTCAAATATATTATGTTAACAGGAAAAGAACTACCGACCCTTTGCCGTTTACCTTCAATGAATAAATGCACTTGCTTTGACACTCGATCAGTTATCAAGGAACTCTGCGCTAAAAGGCCAAAACTCAATGCTTGCATCAAGAATTCAAGTGACGTTATAGACAATCCAACGCACCTGTCAACTTCGGATATGGTGCAATCTGTAATTTTTCCTCGATTTAATATTTTTATTTAAATATTACATAAATAAATCTATAATGTATTAAATATAGATTTATTTATGTAATATTTAAATCTATAATGTAATAAATGTTTATAAATATATCATTTATAAAGATATAATTTAAAAAATAGTAAATGAATCAAATTGCTCTTTTCTGTATAAACTGCATTGAAAAGAAATAGAAAAAGTGAAGGAAGAAAGAAATAAAAATTATATATGAAAATATAGTGAATGTTAACTAATATGTGTAATATATAACATAACTTAAGATATACACCAGTTGTATATAAATCACTTATTGGTTACAACATATGTATATTTTATTACACAGACAAAACAATCTTTACTTTATGCAAAAATTCATAAAGTTAAGTTAATAATGTAAGAGACTTAAAATAAATAGATTTCAAGGTATCGATGTTTATATAGTGTAAGAAACTTGAAATATATAGATTTTTAGGATATAAAGATTTGTCCCTTTTTACTTGCACCACCCAAAGCCCTTTGTTAGAGCCCTGCACTTAGCGGGTGACAGGTGTGCGATACCCAATCAAGGGACAAATGTGAGACAGCCTTTTATCGCTGTTTGCCTTCAACCCTTATCGAAATGCTGCACTGTATGCATTGTTTAAAGCAAATCCCTTTAGTATTCAGATTTTTATAATAATAAAGGATTGATTTCTTTTTTGTTTAATATGTCTCTCGCAACTTACTGTGTTGGAAAGGATAACTCATGAGCAAATTCTTAGTATGTTATTTTCCGCTTGATGTTTTGTCTAACATGTTTAAAGATCACCTGGTGGTATTTTTTTTTCTTTTTCATAAAGTAAGGTTTATACCATCGCTTGCATTCATTTATATCCCAAAAGTGCCGAGATAGCTTTAAAAATTTAATTAATAAATTAAACCAGAACAGCCGAATAAATTAAATATTTTTATAATAAATAATAAATGTTATATCAGTACTTAATCTGTTGAAAAATAATACATCACCTTTTGTCTTTCTTTTTTTCAAATTATATTCTTTTGTTTATTTTTCTACGAAGGTTTATACATAGATCCATCTGCACATATAATATATGTGTTCAGTGCAACGCACTAATAAAATGGTCTCTTTCCGTCCACCATGATTTAAACGACGATAAAATCTAACTTCATTAGATATTTTTACAGACTTACACAAAAGAGTAATAAATTAGACCACTTGGATACTAAACCTGGGCAGTAAAGAGTGAACTTTAGCGCATACACATTACCATCTAGGGCCGCAAACTTGGATGAGCTAAGCTATAAAATGAACAATAGAATTTAAGCTTTATTATTTTGTATTAAAGTTGAAGTTAGTGTGAATAATTTGGGAAAATGTGGATATTAGGAGGCATGTTAGGCTAACACTACACGTGTGATTCATGAATATTGTTGAGCATTTCAAGCCTAATAGGTCTAAGGAACAAAGACCATGTAACAGTCTTCGTTTCTACTATCCAGTTTTATACAATCTACATTATTTCCAAAAGTATAATATATTTTGACAAACTCCTTTGAAAAGTTTCGGTATTAACTTATAGTAACTCGATAAAAAGTTTATATACATCGCTGTCAGTATTGAATTTGACATTTCGCTAGAATGAATAGTTAGTGATCAACGTCCACCTGGATGTGACAATCTTAACCATTCCAGAAAAGCATAAGGCTCTTGTCGTTTTAGAGGAAAATGATCTTTATTTGACAAATTAATTAAGCTACAAAACTGACAGGGACATACTGTTATAGGGAATTATCTATAGGCAAAGCTGAATAAGAGTAATGCATCATTAGGCAAGTCGTGAGTTTGGCATTCAAGAATCCCCACGAGGAATAGAATTTGAAGCGATTGATATTTCCTTCGCCCACCCCTAACTTGTTCTGCTTTACGGAGTTATTGCTTTATGTTTATAAAAGAAAAAAAACTGACAATATTTTAAAGAAGTTTTGTTATGATTGATTTTAAAATAAATGGAACTTTACAGATTTTGTACATATCTTTTATTTATAACGTTGACTGACTACTAACTGAATTTTGATGAGTACATGTACTTAAGTACGTGTACATGTACTCATCTAAGTTCTAATCATCCAATTCATTCTAAGTTATCAAGGAAACTGATTGCAGGTATAGTGGATCACATCATAACGATATAACTCTCTATAACGTAACGTATGATATGATATAACTTATGACTTTCCTTGATAAATGGACTATTCAACATAAAAATAGTTTTCAATATGAACCAATACTTCCTGACATACTATACGGTTCAAACAAACAAATAAAATAGCTTTATAATTTTAGCATAGATTTTACAATTTTAAACAGATTTTTTTGTCCTGTATTAGAGATATATATACATGTAGGTACTATTTTGCAAAACAATAATAGCTATCTTATTAATCTCCGAAGATTAAATTACAATACGATACAAATCAAATAAATCAGCTTAGCATTGCATCCCGCATACAGCAGGGTAGGCAGAGGGAACCTAGCATTAAGGTACTCCGTGCCCCACTTTTCACCGAATTCTAAAGGCTTTAACTGTTGAGTGGCGGAACTCAACACCGGGCTTTATGACCGAAAATATTAAGAAATAATAATAGATATCGTTCCAATAGAGATCGAATCGAACAACCGTCGCCGTCATTTGTTGCCTGCCCCTGCGCCACGACGGAGTCGTAAACCAAATAATTTGATCGTAATTGAATGTAAGATACATCAATTGATATCTTGTCAAAGGCAGGTTAAATTGAACTGTACAATGGCACATGATTTATGCAGTCAATAAATCACGAGTAGTCGCTCCGAGCTCACGCCCGAACCGTGTTACAGGTGCGGCTATGAAGCTGATAGTATGTACATATAAATGTAAAGTGGACTAACTTTTTTTTTATATATTTTTTTTCTGAGCGACAACATAGTCGTGGCGCGGTGCTCGTCACGATTAATTGTTAAGCGCAGTTGATGGTGGGCTCAATCTCCACGCGAGGAAAGTACTTATTTAAATTTTCATTTCTTTGTTGACACCAGATGTCGAGTTAAGGCACGGCGTTTAGTTCTGCCATTCAACACCGGCATTGGTTGTTTAGAATACGGCGAAAAATGGGGAACGGAGTCTTTTAACTCTATTTTCACTCTTCCTATTCTGCTGTATACGGGACACAACGTGAATGAAAAAAACATAATATTTTCAAAATTTTTTAAAATATTTATTCCACTCTTGGGAAATAATAATATTTATTTAGGAAACGAAGACATTTGAACTTAGCGATCCTTTTCTCCTGGAAACCGACCAGGCGCTCTGTCCACTACGCCATACGTTCACATTCTACGACGACTATTGTAGTCGTTGTTTTAAACTAATGTCTACGTTGGTTATGGATTCAGGTTAAATGTTAACAAAATTTATCAAATTGTATACTTACTTGTAAATTTATTATTTAAATGTGTTTAGTATATTTTCTTTATCTTGGAGACTACAGGTTGCGTTAAAAATAAAGCAAATTTAAACAAACATCCTGAACAGGTTTTAATCTTGTGCCAAATTTCAACAAATTATGCCTTAATTACTTTTACACTTGAAAATCAAAACAACGCTTTTGTTTACTTTTCCACAGTCCTTTTCTTAAGTATTTTTCTACAAACTATGAAACATTTTCCTACATGTTTTCATTCTCAAGACATTTTAAGAACTCCAGTTTCCTACATCCTTTCCTAATGACCACAGAGACACTCGACTCACTTGTCCGCCCTTACATTTAACGTGAAACGCCATTTAAGACGTTGAAACAACACAAACGGACGCTTTAAAAATACTCTCTTTAAAATATAATATTCTGGTGTATGTAGGGTACACCGTTCCAGTCCAAGTAGTGTATGTACTTCTTGAAGGGAAAATACCCAGTTTACTTTAGCAGTTGTAAACTTAGGTTCGTAGATTAGACTCCTTTAAAGAATAATGTTTAAACTTGCATTATATCTAATAATTCGGCTGTATTCCACTCTAACATGCATTAGTTGATTAGGTTTTAGCTGGAAAGGTAAAGAAGATCTTCAGAAAAAAGATAATTTGCTGAAAAAGAAAATACTTATTTATTTAGAAAACTTATAAAAATTTGAACGTAGTGGGACTCGAATCCGCGCCTCCTGCAAACCGACCAGACGCTCCGACTACTAAGTCATACGTTCTCGCCAAGCTACGTCAAAATTTTTATACGCTTGTTACAACTTATTTATGTTGTTAGCATCTCTGTAGGGAGATTTTTACAAATTTCCGCTACCCAAAGTTAAGTTAAGTTCATGCTTTTTGCACTAAGGAAGAATTTAGTGTTAAGATATTCTTTATGCGCAATTTTTTTATTTATTGGCAGTCAGAGCGGGAAAATGAAAATATTTTCTATGTAATCATTCCTCTGAGTGGGAGTCAAATTTACAACCGTCGCGGTTACAGAACTATCTCACTGCGCCACGACGTACGTATTCCATTTAGTATTTTATCCTCTATACTCGTTGCCATATTTTTACCAATATCACTACAAGTATGTATAAGTAGGCACGTTTTCGTATAAATAACTATAGTATAACCCCTATATACCTTGTACCCGCAAACTAAGCGGCTTACGATTAGAAGAATTCATTTCGTATTGTCTTATTTATTAGTATTACCATGAGATACTACCGCAATTTTTATAATTTAATTTTTATTTTATTTTATTATTTTTTATATGTTTAACTATTTTTAGGTACAATTCATTTCATAGAGGCTCAAGCTTGAGACTGTTGAAAATTGTTTACCACGTCACAACCCCTTCGGTTGTGGTGCTGCAGTACAGCATCTGCCTGTAAGCTGTGTGAGTTCGAGTCTAAGTCGGGGAACCTATAATATTTTTTTATTTTCTTTCATTACATGCCGAGCGAAAATACGGCGCTGAGTTCCGCCATTCAACTCGCATTGCCTGGAACATCTAGTAAAAAGTTGGGAACGTACAGTTCTAACACTATGCTCTACCTCCGGCTTAAAGCGACGCAATACTAAAAAATTAAAACAGAATAAACACAGTAATTCACATATGTACATGGCATTTAATATCTCATTCAATTTCATTACAAATCCTTAACCATAAATACTCCATATTAATATGACACAGCACTGTTAAAAAATATATAAAAACCCCCGATAAACTAATACGAATATTCTGAACGGGAAATCAAGTTAACAACCACAATGTTCTACAAATAGTCCAACCAAATGGACTGTAATGCTAATATCTATTACCAAAATATTGCACACGTCATAGCCCACGCCCGTAGCGTAGGTGTTACGTGTCATTCAACGTAGCCACCCTACGCGCTTTCCGCCTAACCCTACTTGCGTCGACAGAATTAATTTCCTGGCCAATAACTCTCGTATATTGCAGCTTCGACGACAGTTGCGAGTGCCTCCGATTTATGGCGATAGTGTCGCGAGCAGGTATAGAGACGCCGGGGGACTAGACGCACTTGTACGCCGGGAATTTTACGATGTTTCAACTAGCAACCCGCGCGCGGTTTTGCTCGCTTTAACTTAATGTTGTGTTATAGGTATCTAAATAATACAATATTGTGTATTTAATTGTTATTTGTATTATATTATTGTGAAGTTTCATCTAGATGCGTTTAGTAGTTATTGCGTGAAAGTGGAAGAAACATCCATCTTCATAAACTTTCATTCATAATATTAAGAGGCAATGGGATAGTAGATATATTCTATCCATTATGTTGCTTGTATTGCTGAAGGTATCGTAGCGCAATCGGAAAATGTTATGTTGCTTGCGATGGTAATGACTTCAGACTTCACTTTAGAAAAACAAATATTAAGAATTGAATCGAGAAAACAAAATTGAACTAACGTTTTTAATTTTTCTTAACCCAGGTCGTTTTTTCATTATATACATATTTGACTACTACTTCTTTTATGTTATTTTGCAGAGAAAATTATATAAACGAAGTAGCAGTAACAACAGTAGATTTGAAGCTTGATACTAGCTCAAGTAAATTGGAGAAATACGTATTGAAAAACGGAACTAAAGGAGCCGCGTTCATCGTTTTTGTAAACCGATGTTCAAAAATCGTATTTTTTATTAATATTGCGACAGAATTGAATTGAATAAACAATTTTATATAATAACATACACTATTTCTAATACCTTCGCAATATGTTCAAGAAATATGTAATCTTATATTGGGACAAAATAAACGAATAGATATATTAAGAAACATAAGAAGGGTTTACTGAATCATGGTAAATAAGGCCAGTTAATCATGGCTAATGAAATATTGAATTGGAGAAACTATATTTTTTTCCCGACTCCTAAGGAAGGGTTATGTTTTTCGCGTTTATCTTGTATGTATGTATGTAATATTCTTTATTACCTCATATCTCCAGAACCGCTGAACGGATTTACATTTTTGAGGTATCATTAAATTTGTATTAGAAGCCCAAGTGTTCTTAGATAGGTGACGTTACAAAAAAACAATCATGGCGGTTGTGGGACGCCGTTGGACTTAGTGAAAAAAAAATTTTCGTTTCGAATACCACAATATGGATATCAAATTCATGAGCTCAATACAAGGATTTCAAAAAGGTTTATCATGACTATCATTACCATAATAAATCCTAAAAAGAAAATAAACAAGCCTAATAGTTTACTAGGATTAACAGTCGGGACCTACAAGTAATTCTTCAACCAATAAAACCAGGTACCCCGCATAATTTAAAGAGGTCCCGACTGTTAATCCTAATAAACTAATGGGCTTGTTTATTTTCTTTTTAGTTTTCTGCAGTCGGAGTTTTTGTTTTTACAAATATATATATTTTTTATAATCTTTAACTTACATAACGTAGAATTGCTTTTTTTATTTTATATAATAAATATGCCTGTACAGACTAGATTAGTAGAAATATTACGAAATTATAACAATGAATTCAAGTCAAAAGGACATATATATTTCAATTCGTAATTCCTTTTTTTAACTCATTGATACTAGTTACGTAGGTACAAGTTGCGCTGTGAAACGGCACCGGAATGTTAAAGCGGAGGTTGAAGATTCGATCCCTATTCGAGAGATGATTCTATTTAAGGTTCTTTTGATTTCTGCCACTTGATAACCAGTAATAATGAAGAAAGAAGTATCTCGAAACTAGAATACTATATATACTATACTAGGATGTTTTACCACTTACTAAACGTTAAAAATAATTAGCTTCACGCTGTATATGTTTGTGTGGGGGTCACATCAGAGTAGGTATATGGAACATAGTGCTAAGACACTCCGTTCGCCACTGTCCGCGAAAAAAACGAAAATATTAATGAATAATAATAAATATTAATAGTTCATTCTCTCAAGTAGGGATCGAGCCCACACCCGTCGCGTTACAGTCACACTCTTTTGCCCCTAAGTCACCGGCCACTAACTTACTATAAAACTGAATAGCGATATCAAATATTACTTCAATTGCATCCAAATGACATACCTATTACATAGGATAATTTCATAATTACCTATAGTGGGACAAAGCGCCGAGTTTGACTGTTTAGAAGCGTTCACAAAGGAAGGGCTGCTATGTCTTTGAGGAGAGGAATGTTGATCAAGTAATTAGCAACTTACATAAATGTTCGTCTTTTAGGATCTACGAAAATATAAGGTCAAGATTGGATGTGCCTAATTATTTTTAGTTTGCGTTAAGAAAATGCTCTTCGAATTATCGTTTTGTGAATTGATACTAAAATATTTTTACAATTGTTTACAACTTTTATATTTTTTATTTATAGAAAAAGGTAAATAAATTCGCTTCACGCTGTATAACGTCGAAAGTTGATAAATCCTAGTGATAAGACAATCAGACAATTTTTGACGTATTGTGTGGCGCAAATCAGCGCCACATTTTGTCTTATTACTAGAGCGATGAAACTAATGGATTTTCCTGAGTGGGAATCGAACACGTACACCACGGCCTGTTCTTATTTGTGTCATGAATATATTTTTTCTATTCTAGATACAGAATTTAGAAGAAGTTGATATTTTTTAGGTAAACAAGAATATCGTGTATGCGAAAGCAGTATCGTAAGTTTACGTCGTTATTTACATTTTTTTTATTTATGAGAAATACCAGCGATCAAAACTAACAGGGAGTGAAGCCTCATTGCATTTTAAAATGTCTACCATTTCGGTCATGTATATATAACGGTCCGGTCAGTCCTGGCGCAGGGGTGTTTAAACGCGACTGGTCGTGGATTCGATTCCCACTCAAAGAAATCTAATACTCTCACTCTGGTGTCGAGGGAAAGGAAAATTTGGTGGAAAGTGGGGAACAGATTCTCTTCACATTATGTTCCCTCTGCCTACCCTTCTTTCGGGATACTATGTGAAATTGGTTTATTTATTTCTAGAATATAAGTTATATGAATAAACATAAAAAAAAATAAAATGTGAATCAGAAACACCAATTTAAAAAAATCAATAGTGCGCTCAGGAAAAACAAACACTGAAAGAGAAAGTTTATATCAACATCATTAAATAACCTTAAAGGGTTGGGCTAAAACATTTTCTATTGTGGGGAATTTCGAAAATTTTTAATTGGTGCTACAAAAGTTGGCAGAAATATTACAGAAAAATATTTAATAATTAAGCTTTTTAAGGATCGATCGGAGCAGATTGTATATAATTTGTTAATTAACATTGCTTGAAATTGTCGAATTAAGCGTAGGTTAATTCGCGCAGAAATGTTGCTGTCTATATTTATTAGGAAAATTTAGGAAGTATAGGAAATGATGATAGAGGCCAGTCGTGGCGCAGGAGCACAAGCGAGTTATTGTAAATACTGATATATCTCTGCGTTTTCCACTTTGGCTAGTAAGGCGTTTTATAAACTAAACAAAATGATGGCAAAGCCAGACTTTATCTACTTATAGTTTTTCAACATTATTTCACCTCCAAATCAAAAACTGTCTCTACGATATCAAATCAGACTGAAAGATTGAATTTTTTTTTGGATGATCGTATAAATAGAAAAAGAAATCTAATAAAGTATATGGTTTTTATTTTTTATTTATAAAAATATAATATTTTCATGTTACGTTTTATATTAACTAGTATTCATACCTTTTCTCACTATATAAAGGCTTTAGTGGTAATTTATTATGTTTTTAATTGCCTCATCCATTTCAACACATTCTAGTGTCAACTAAGATGAAGCGCGAACGCAGGCAATAAATCTAGCTCGAGTTTTCATTCAAACGTTCGTGTAACGAGCTGTAACTTGCCGCATATCCATTGAAGTCCATGATTTATTTTTTGGAATAACTAATAGCAATTATATTATACCTACTGTGTTTATAATTTAAAGAAAACTAGGTGGGTAATTAGGAGCAAAATTAATAAAGCTGCCGTGTGATCCCGGCCTAGAATAGGATCATCCTGGTACTGGTGGTGTCGTAA
>DWAN01003291.1:0-13648 GCA_018230445.1 Heliconius hewitsoni
CCTAGTGTTAAGACACTCCGTTCCCCACTTTCCGCCGAGTTCTGGAAGCATTGCGAGTTGAGCGGCAGAACTCAACGCCGCGCTTTTGCTTCGACACCAGAGTGAGCAGAATGAAAAAATAAATGTAAATAAATATTTCGTCTCCTCGAGTGGGTATCGAACCCATAACCAGTCGATTTTACATTCACACTTTGTGGTCCTGCGCCACGACTGGCCTCTATATATTACCTGCTTTTATAATATTATGTGAATACTCGTGTATGCGTATATACTTTTGTGATTCATATTAACGATTGTAAATTCAACAAATTCTACTTACTTTCAAATAAAAATTAAAAATAACACGCATTCTCAATAGTATTTTATAGCAATTATAAATAAAAATATTCACAAGCAATTAATAATATATTTTTAATTATTTTTATGGTAACCCTAAAAACTAAAAATCCTATACACGTTGTTGTTGTTGGCTACGAGTCAATCCATACATCTATTAACATCGGATAAACGTTACCATGGGCCTGTGATAAAAGTGACCAACTTGATAATTTATTAGGCATACCGAGCAGAAACTTCGTAAAAATAAACATGAATGGCTGCCTTATTGGGACTTGATTTAATACGGCCAATAAAACAGTAACTAACCTTATATAAATTACTAAACAAATAAATAACATTTGTGGTCATCAACTTTATATCTTCAGAAAGCAGACAGCGCTACGTCGGTCTAAATACGCATTAATTCGACTAGTAAGACGTTAAAACTATTAAATACATAGGGGAAAGCCGAATAGTTTAAGTATATATATTGTGTTGTGTGTTTTATCTTTATTTGTAAGCCTATTTTTATGAATATAATCAAATGATTTTGTCTATTGAAACGAATTGTTTGCCTTAGATAACCTAAAAATACAATATAAATACCTAAAAATGGTATGGAGGATAGTTGCCCGATGATAGATTCCTCACATTTTTTTTTTCATATAAATACAATGTTATATCTAATTAAGTAATCAGTTTTTATTATTAACTGCAATTATATTAAGTATCTAATAATCAACATTATAAAATATTATCCAGTTTTATATCTTAAAACTATAAAAAAATAAATGTTCTTATTTCAATGTAACCATATCCAACACATATTTACATAGAAACTAATCTGATTTTTATTTAGTAACATTTTTATTATCAAAACAAACAACAACTATGCAACTACGTTATAATAATTAAGTTAATTATTTTTAATTATATTTAAGTAGAATTTTAATATCTGTTAGAATCTTTTATTAATGTTTCGTCGTTTGTCTTTTAACAATGTTCTTATTTTTTCATTTTCGTGTCAGAAATATAAATTAGTAGGTATATCGAACTAGTTGAGGCCCGTCGTGTCGCAGGGGCACAAAGTGTGACTGTAAACAGCAGTGGTTGTGAGTTTGATCCCCACTCGAGAAAGTTTAATGTTACTAAAATATATATTTCCATTTCTTAGCTCTGGTTTCAGGGCAAAGTGTGGCGTTGAGGCACGGCACGCAATGCCTCCAGAATTAGTCGGAAAGTGGGAAACGGAATGTCTTAACACTAGATTTTGCTTACCCTACCGTATGTGGGATACAGCTTGAAGCTGATTTTATCAAACTAGACAATACTAGAAGATCGAAAAAAAGAACAAGATGTTCTTTACTTAAGCAAGCTTATGGTAACACTAAGGTAGAAAAAGCATGAAAGAAAAGTAGCAAAAGCAAAAGTAAATAGTATTATTATCCTTTTTTATATTTGCTCCTTTATATTTATAAAACGAATAAAAACTATTCAACATAAGAATAAAATAGACTGTAGTCACGATCAGTTATAAAATATTCAATAAAAATTACAGATCAATATACTGTCATCGCCCGTCGACGATTTCTCTTAAGTTATTTTAGCTTGCAAGGACGGAATTTGTGTGTCTATGTAGATAATTTTTATGGCACTTAGGTGTGTGTGCTTAAGTCTATGTAACTATAGTAAAGCACTATCGTTACTAAAATCCCTAACAAAAAAACGAAGCAACTATCCCACTGCGGCGGCTATCCGAATATATCTTTAATTTAAACCTAATCATTTAAAAAGTACACAAACGTTTTTAGAAATTTCAAATAATTCAAAACACAAAATCTTAACTTTTTATTATGAAAATTAGTTATATATTACTAAAAACATTCTATATTACAAAATATGACTTAAAACATATACATTTACATTGAATTACTATTGCATTTTATTTATTCCGCTTATGACTTCTGAATTTGTTTATATATTAAATATATAATAAAACTAGCTATTTATAATCAACACTTAAGAATGTTTCAAGTGATTGCATACTTACGGAAATTTATGTAATAAAGCTATATAAGGAGCCGCGAAAAGGTACCGTCTAATCACTCGACGACCATTAAAAACCGAAGCAATAACTCTCTACATAGTAGCGAGCATATACAAAGACTCATAACTCTCTGTTAAATTCTTTTGTAGTCCAGAGATTGATGGAGCTTCTCCTTAGGTGGCCCGCTAATAAGCATTCGTTAATTCCACTATAGCCAAGCTTACGGACTTAAATTCAATGTTTCGCGTTTACGATGGAAGTGCTGGCAATAAAATATAAAAAGGAAATATGTCTTTATAATTAAACAATTTATCTGATCGTACCAGTGCTTAACTGTACATACTTTTTGTTAATTATAAAAACTTGTTTTTGACATATAGAAGTCGTTGTTTTGTGGATAATCTGTCGTTAGTTTGTGCGCTATTTTATAAATACGTGAATTGTTTGTGTTCTTATAAATGTATGAAATGTGGGGACGAAAGTGTCTTAATTGGTAGTTAAGTGTCTTAGTGGGGTGTTTTTACACTAGGTTCCTAGGTTCACTGGGGCTAGCCGGGATGCAGCTTGAAAGTGAAAAAAAATAATTTAATTATTCCCACAAAGTTCAAACCAAAACGAAATATTTTTTTTTATATTTGATATTCAAATAAAAAAACAATGCATTGCATATATTTTATTATGTAAGCAAAAATTTAAATATTTTATAAAACAAGTGACGATTAAATTAAAAAAAAATCGTTTACATATTAACAAGACATGGTTTAATTAGTTAGATGTTAATTCTGTCCATGTATCAATAGCCATTAAATAGTTATATAATTTGCATATTTTTTTATAAACTGTACTAGCGTTTGGTGAAGCAGAAATATGGGCTTCATACTCTACCAGTACTTAACTAATCACTAATATATGACATAACTCTTTTTGTAATAGGAATTTAGGGCTCTACCCTAAGTAGCGTCACGTCGTCATAGTCGCTATACTAGGATGGGTAAACAATACATAGTGTTAAGACACTCCCTTTCCCACTTTTAACAAATTTTTGAGTCTTTTTTTGTGTTTTGTATACCAGTATAGTAATATAAATAATCAAACGACCCACGCTACGAGAGCCTCGCAAAAATACCGCGAGCATACTACTATAACACAAATAATTTAAATTATAATGTAAATGTTTAAAAAAAAAATGTAAATGTTTGAGGCCAGTCGTGGCGCAGAGGCACAAAGTGTGACTGTAAACTGGAAGGAAATGAAATATTTATTTAAATATTATATTTTCATTTCTTCCCTTCCTTTCTTCTTGGTGTCGAGGCAAGGCGCGGCGTTGAGTTCCATCACTCAACACACAATGCCTTTAGAATAGGACGGAAAATGGGGAACGGAGTGTCTTAACACTCTCTCTCTGCCTCTATAGTGAACAAGTAAGCGTGAACAAGTAAGCGGGCACTGCTAGTATTACATATTTTTAAATTAAAGTAAATAAGTCATTATCTAAATGAAATCATTATCATATGTAGCAGAAATGTAAGATAAATACATAATTATTCCACACTGCATAAAGAACGTCACCTTCTTTACCAAATTTTATTGCATCAAAGCTAATTTAACACCTTCAGATATTGTTGATAAGCGAAATTTATTTTAGTAAAAAAATCTTTTAGTTAGAAGCCGACTGTGGCGCAGGGGCACAAGCGTGTGACTGTAAGCCGCGATAGGTCGTGGCTTCGATTCCCATATCTTATTAATATATAAACTCAAAGCAATGGAATTAATATTTTAATTTCTTTGCTCTGGTATCAGGACAAAGCGCGGCCGCTGTATATGAAATGAAAACGCTCTGGTTTAAAAATATATAAATAAATATATTTAATTTCTTCACTCCACAAGTCTACAAGGCACAGCGCGGCATCGAGTTTCGTCACTCTACACAAAATGCTTTTAAAATTCGCCGGAATGTGCGGAGCGGAGTGTCTTTACTCTAGGTTATCAGGTTCCCACTACTACTGTGCTATATGCGGAATACATAAAACTGAAAAAATATACGATCACTGTAAGCGTTTGTTGTTATCTTTTTATATAATTACCTAATACCTTCGCCACCTACCTATTAAATATATAATTAAATAGGTATACGACTCTTGTCACTCTAAAGGTTATCTGGAAGAGATGGCTATTTAACCATACAATTGCTTTTTGAACATTATCTTTGGTTATTTTATGAATCCCTGAGTTATATTATATGGGGTATCCAAATGAAATTAAAAAATAAATAGTTTTTATTAATATACATATATTAATTATCTCATAGAATATATATGCAATAGAATCTATTGCATGTCAGGAGAAAATATAAAAATATGCTTCTGACTGAATAAAATATTCTCTGTAAAATTAAATAAAAATACATCAGGTCAAATGCAGCAGCTTGCTAATTGTTTCCTTAAAAACTTAAGGAAATGATTGGACGTATTTCATTTGTATGACTTCCTCCGATGCAGTTATAAAGGAAAAAAAGCAAAAATCTTCATATCATATTTTCATTTTCGTATCATATCATATCGTAGTAGGAGTACCACTTAGAACTCCTGCTATGGAGCTACTACGACTACGTAGTGGCAGTGAAAAATCTCCAGAACTCGGTGAAGAGTGGAGAACGGAAGTGTCCTAATAGGAACGGTGTCTTAGCACTGCGATTGAGTCTAAAAAAGATATTTAGTTAATACCAAATAATTGAAGTAACATAAATTTAATTAGTTAATACCAATTAGTTCTAGCAGCACAGTACGACTTAATAAGTTTTGAATTTAGCGCGTTCCCAAAAAAAAACTTGGATAATGACATCCCATATGAAAGTATATTTTTCAAATACAAAGCTACAAGTTTCACACACCGAAGACGGGAGTTTATAAAGGATGAAACGTATTCTTATTATATAAAACTGAAAGCTAAATACGAGAAAGAAGAGCCGTCGTTAATTAATGGTGATAATTTGACATGCTCTGACAGCTAATATTGTATTCAAATTGATTTGTGTTCAAAGTTGAATTGATTTTGACAGAATTAATAAGCCACCGAGTTCTCATGGTTTATTATAGAAATGACAGTAATTATAATAGCCAGTAAGATTAAATCTATTTTGTTTTTTTTATTTATTTTGGTTTTATGAATATGCCTCATTATCTTTTGCCTGGTTCTTTTTTGTGTATATTTTTTTAATAAAACTATATGTGGGTTATACTAGTATTGCCCGTAAAAATAATAAAAATATGAATATAGGTGTTATATATATAAACTAAATAATTGTCATATTCTTTACCTATTTATAAACCAAAATGAGAATTTTAAAAATTAATTTACAATATTTTATTGTTGTAAATATAATCTTTATATAGATACTAACATATCTGTCTAAATACGAGGCATATATTGTATACATTTATAACGAATGCAAAATGCTTCACTTGAAACAACATTCATAAAAGACTATGACTTGACCCCTACTCCGCTTCAAGTATAATACGCATCCACAAAGCGCCCATCAGTAGTTACCGACAAAATGAAGCAATAGTAATTATAAAGATAATGAAAACGCACAGATCGGACATGACACGTACCTCACCGACAATAGCGAGGAGATAACAAGACAGGAACCAGTTTAAAATTCCTTCTAATCGAATATGGCCTTTATGGTTGTCTTTAACACGATTATTATATTTTAAGAGGCCTTCTGTGACTTGCATTTTGTTCACACGGCGCATCTATGAGGTGTCGATATATGTCGAATAAATAGCTTTGCGTCAAGGTGATTGATTAATGACAGGTCCAGCGAAAACAGACCAGCCGCCTAATTAAATAGTTCTGACAGCTATTTACTAGTTGGAAATATAATCATTTTTTTTATTTTCACGCTGTATTCCGTACACAGCAGGGTAGGCAGAGGGAACCTAGTGTTAAGACACTCCGCTGCCTGTTTTTCGCCGAGTTCTAGAAACATTGCGTGTTAAATGGTAAACTCAATGCCATAATCGTGCTTGTATTTTACCTGGATACGAAAGCAAGAAAATTAAAATATTAAACATTTAATTTCTTCGACTGAGCATCGAAACCACAACTTGTCGCGTTCGCAGTCACACGCTTGTTCCACGATTGGCTTCGGTATCTACATAATTTAAATATCTTTCTTAATATGTTATACTATGCTTTTATGCTTTACTAGTAAACCACTTGCGGCTTCGCCCGCTAGATACAAAAAATACATTGAAAACTAAAATTATAGGCAATTCAATTAAAATATTTTATAGCAATTTTGCGAAAAAAATATTTTATATTTCATATATGTTTCTTTTTTATTATAGATTGACTTAAAAATCAAACACTACATTTTAAGGGAAGTTAGCTATAATACAATAGTAAAAACTACATTCAAACCAGTTAAACCATATCTGAGATTAGCTAATACATTGATAAATAATATAAATACCCTAAATATAAATAATCGTTATTCTCATACATCTTTCAAGTACAGACGCCTATCAGTTATAATTTTATTGTAAGTATATAGATATAGTTATACAGATAGACGTGCAAAGCCTACATAAGTAATATAGTTAATATATCAGAACAAAACATAAGCAACAATTAGGTTAGTTTTAGTATATGCCGCGTTCGGTTCGCTAGTATTTTATAAAGGGCACTGGACAAAATTATTACAAAATTTATGTGATAATTATATCAAGTGCTCTTTGCGTTTTTATTAACAAAAAGTTCCTAAAGGATTTATTAAAAATATTAGTTTTTTAGTTTTACTTGTCAAAATAGTGAAAAAGAATGTCAAAAGTTTTATTAAGAAAATCAACATTATATTTAATAAACCAGATAAACATTTACCATGGTTTATTATTACACCTCAAAAAATGTAAAAGCCTTAAGGGAGCTTATTATTGATTACAGAAAATCTGTTGAAAAATCAACTTATGAGTATTTGAAAGAATTTGTTGAAAATTGTCCAAACTCTATGGATGAAGACAAAATCTGCTGGATCATTGAAACTTTTGTAAATATTCAAAGGCACATACAATTTTTGAACACAATAAGTTCGAGCGTATCTGAAGAACTTTCAGATGAAGACTATGATTATTTCTTAATCCTTTTTCATGCAATAATTTTTCAAATAACTCCAAAGTATAAGCAGCTTGTATATAAATCTCTATTTAACCTAAGTAAGTCTTTGCTACTCGTTATCACTAAATTTCTATGTCGTGATGATATTCTTACAATAATTTCACAAGTAGCACAAGCAGATTATGATACAATTTTTGTATCAGAAAAGATTTTAAGCCCTTTGTCTTCCTGGCAACCTTATATCATTGAGATGGCTCATAATTATGCTGAATATGTTGAAAAAGTACGAAGACAAAACGTAAAGCAACCCACAATCCCAATATCACCTAATGTATTAAATAGAAAAAATATAAAAAAGTTCGGTCTGAAGGAAATATTACCGACCACTCCTCAAAATTCATTCAATTCGAAAGCGAAAATAATGCTAACGAAAGACGTTATTGACAACAAACTGAAAAAAATTCACGACAGCAACAAACGAAAAGCCATGCAGCTCCTGAATAGTGTAAAGAAAAATAATTTTCACTTCGCCCAAGTCAACCCTCACATTTGTCAAAACACATCTGACATCAATACTATTAATGTTCATAAAAGTAGTCTACCTAAAATAATACAAACACCTTTAATAAAAGAAACATCGACTACAGTAAAAAGGACAAATAAGCGAATTGAAGTAGCAGAACAAGAAGAAATTCAATGGCTTCAAGATTTAATGAATAATTGTCAGAATACTATGAAAGCTGAAATACTTGACCTTAACGATCGTCAAGAAAGAGAAAAAGAAAGGTTACTCGATATAGAAAGAAAACATTTACTAGGACAAATCTCTTATGAGGAAGCCATCATTGCAAAAAAGAAACTTTTAGAAGGAAATAAACAAAAATATTTAGATTTTCTAAAAGAAAAACAACAATGGGAAGATGAAATTCAATCATGGAAAAGGTATGAAATGGAAAAAAATAGAAAATTAGTTGAAAAATTGTCATTTACAGAGTTATATATGCTCCATGCAAAAAGTAATTTACTATTAAGAAAGAAACAGGCTGCAGATGAATTGAAAAAAGAATCTGAACAAATTATGGAAAGAGTAATAAAAGATAAACATGAAGAATTGGAACAAAAAATAAAAATGGTAAAGGAAATAAAAATATTAGAAGAAATCGCTAAAAAATCTAAAGCACCAAAAGTAATAGACTTCACAGAATCTTCTGGTGTTGGTTTATTATGCGAAATGTCGATAGCAGAGTTACAAGAAAGATTAAATATTATTAAAATTAATCTAAAAGATGAACTAGAGAATAAAAAGAAATATATAAAGGAACAAAATGATGCTGCGAAACGTGACCTCGAAGATTCAAAACAGTATATTAAAAATTATATGACTGAAAGAGAAAATATGAGAAAACAAAATAATAAATCGAAATTATCTGTTGATATATCATCTAACAAAGAAATACATGACCTAAAACAGATGTTGAATGAAAAGAGAAAATTTCGAATTCATTTGACTGCTTAGGCCCGGTAAGGTTTTATAATAAACGTTTATATTTTCTATTTATTATTTCGATATCCCGGTCACTATCAAATAAGCCCATATATTAGCCAGAGGCTTAGTAAAGAAGATTGCTTCATTTAAAGTCTAGACGATAATAAATATGTTTGCTATCACCACAGCCTTAAATAATAATAAATAAATTTAATATTAGCATCCGGTGTGACTTCATTCGGTTGTAAAATGACTCTACTATACAAGAATCCGATTTATTTTAAAGGTACAAGCTAATAATTTCTAAATTTAATTGCCTTATATACCTACGTAATTTTGCCCAAACATAGTTATTACATAACTGACTAATTAAACATAACGAGGTTGGTCCTTACGCAGTAGGGGCACAAATGTGAACGCGTCAGGTTGTGGGTTCGATCCCCCCCACTCGAAGAATTGAATATATTTATTTAAATGTATATTATTAATTCTTCGCTCTGCTGTCAAAACAAAGCGTTGCATTCAATCTTAAATCTCAATACGTACTGCCTCCAGAATTCGGCGGAAAATGGAGAGCGGAGTGTAACACAAGTTCCCTCTCCATACCAATACGGCGTGAAGCTGATTTAATCTAATTATTGTTTTACTGACTGTGATAAGCTCGATATTTACATACAGTGAAGAAGTATCTGACTGAAGACAAAATAGCTGTGAATTCAATCCCCTCTTGATGAATATTCATATTTAAATTATTTTTATTTCCCTAGCCTGTTAATTTTTCTTACGTCATAAGTCATTTCTACTAAATGGGAGGAAAGTGAAGAATTGAGTGTTAGGTTCCACCTTTTCCGTTAGAAGCTTGAGATTAGATAGACTCTATATCGGACATAATAAATAATTAATGTAGCTATCTATTAAGGATTCAATTCAAATTTGTAACATGGATAATTCAATTAACATAACTACATATTAAAATATTTTTTTCTAATTAAATTAAGAATTTAAATTCTTTGTAATACCTATTTTCGTTAAGATTAGTACATTTTTTATCCATCTGTATTAAATTATAAAATAAACAAAACAAAAAAGTAAAAACTTTGCGAAAGGAATGAAGAGAATAAAAAAGAAATAAGGAAAGCTTAATGTCGTCCATTTCGATGTGGCGGTTATTAAAGCATCACGTCACACTGTTTTTTATGAAATTTTTACAACTAAAATTCAAACTACGACTACTGTAAACATTGAAACAAGTGTAATATAAAATATATAAATTAATATATAAATATATAAATTTGTATTAAACCATTGATAACATTCAACTCAAAGTTATTGCAAATTGTTGTGTTAAGACGAATGGTGTCTTCAGGCGAGTCCAATCAATGCGCATGCGCAAATTGACCGCAACACTTAATTAGTATCTGGCAAAGTGAAATATTGATAATGGAATTTACAACGCCATTACAATACACCTTATAGTACTTCATAACCAATATCTACTAAACTATCACCATTTTATCATGTTAATAAAACCAAATTGAGTTGTATTAAACAGACACTAATATCACTAAATGTTTATATCATCTCTAAATAGAGTCGTTCGTTTCGAATGATTGTGTGCTAATAGTCACATATCGATATCAATATAATAGAACAAATCAGGCGACAATTTCTCGAAATCCGAAAAGACTAGTCGATATAATTTGGATTAAAGCAATAAATATGTCGGGGTCGCCTGTTCATTTGTACCGGTGTATAATTTAAATTCTTTAACGCCAATGTTCAAGATTACGCGGCGAGATAGAGACGCGGGCGCCCGTGTCGCAGCGACAACCGCCGAATAAATTTATATTTCCGACCGATACGGCCGACTCCTCTCTTTGTAGATAATTCGGCCGGTAACGTTGAACGACTCTATTAACAGCTTCCCTTTTAGGGATAAATGTCATTTTTACTTTTACTTGTACGTCTATGTTACTGTGTGTGTACTACGAATTAGGTTCTTTTTATTGTATTTTTGTATGAAAAATAATAATTAATATGTTTAATAATATTTTGAATAAGAAAAAAAAATTCATATCGAAAGGATTTATGTTAAAATTTTATCAAAATATCCTCAAAGTACTCCTGCAATAGAACTAAAATATGGTTTTATTTTTTGTACAATAGATACAAAAAAACATGTATAATAATATATATTTATTGTGTCCCAAAACGAAAACATTTAAAGAAATCTTAATTCTTAAATTTGTAATATAAATCAATATATTTAGGGTAGGACTACAAATACGGCGCGTCTTTGAAAGATTTAACTGATAACAGTAAAACGTCAATAACCACCTAATTGGGAAAGAACACTTTGCCCACAATCACCGAACCCGACCAAGTGAGAAACAAATAAATATTGGAACATACATCGAGATAATTTCAACGATAACATAATGTGCTTACATTTTGGATCTGCTCATGGTTTTATGGAACTACCTAAGATATTATCTGATTGTTTTTGGATATAATAATAAATTTTAAATTTATCATTGTGAGGGTAACAGAAAATCTGGTTTACTCCATTACTTGTTAATTAATTGTAAGTATTCCATTTTACTATACAGTTTTTTTTTTAGATTTGTAAAATATATTTTATATATTATGATAGTACTTGTGCTATATGCTATTGATTATGAAATTTTCATTTTTTTTGGCTTCCATCTCGCATGTAAAAGTGTAGACAGAGGGCTTAGTGTTAAGACACTCCGCTCCTCATTTTCCACCGACTTTGAACTCAAAGCCGATAAAATTTTCATATCACAATTTAGGTTTTTTTGTAACCTAATAAAAACAAACCTAATATATATATTTTTTCAATAACCACAAAAGAAAACTAAATAAATATCTTTATAGTCATTTTATGAATGCAAAGGTCTTAATACATTTGTAGCGATTGAGTCTTCACACGGGCCTTACTGAAGTTCTTGTAAGAGCTATTATCGCAGGGAAGCGGGACGGTCAGGGCTGTCCACTCGGCACTTCAAACGACGCACAAAATTTATTGTTATTGGTTGGAGTCGCGTACATGCATCCACACTTCGCGGCTATCACGACAGTACAACTTTATCTCGCTGTTGCACTATTCTGAATAAACTGAGTGCCCTCTACGTGTCGCGCTCGACTTTTATGCGACATTTAGGTGACTGTTGAATAACACTGTGGATTTATATGGAGCAAGCAGCCAATTGTTTTTGTAAATATGTAACTTATACTCTACTTATATGAACCAAAATATGTTTATTATTTAGTAGTAACGTTAAGCTTGGTTAACAAATTGGTTTTTTTTAAATAACTTTTTTTTTAGCATATTGCAGAGCAGACAGAGAGAAACTAGTGTAAAATAGAGATAGAACATTCCGTTCTCAACTTTCCCCTAAAATTCGAAAAGTGACGAAAATAATCATAACGCTTTTTTTGGAAATGAAAATAACTCGTTCCTTTAAATACATTATAGAATCTCATAATGTTAAATATAATAATATCTAGATAAAATACATTTTAAGTAGAAAATAAGATTACTTGATTATAAAACTATCAAGATTTTCCAATTTATGTAGAATTTTAATAGAAATATTCCTCATAAAAAAGTGCCATAAAAATCCCGAAACGATAAAGACTTGTAGTATACAAACTCTTTTATACCTTTTTAAGGAAATAAGAAATAGATATTACGACAATGACAAACGAAACGAATCTGTTAATACCAAATGAAGGTATTTTGCGATTTAACGGCCACAATACATCAAATTTAATACTATAACCTAACCGTCAATGAACTTCTTATTAGCTTAACCTAAATAAAGATTTTATTATGACAAGGAAATAATGTTGCATAAATTATTAAATTCAATTAAAGTCAAATATTCGAAATGTGTGTGAAAAATATTTTTATAAATCTTCTAGTACTAGTATAGGACACGTAAAATGTGTCTTCTAATTTAATAAAATAAGTCTTCTAGGTTTCAAAAATAGATAAATTGTTGCAATTCGTACTTTTGTTATAAATCAAATATTGAATTAATATTCTAATACAGAGTTTTTATTTTTGATATAATTCCACATGGTCAAACTGTTTGACCTAAAATTAAGCATATTTAACAAACAACTTCTTAGTGTACAAATAAATGTGATAAAAAAAAAACAGTTTAAGCCCCATTTTTATTAATATTGGCATGATTATCAATATCCGGGAAGATTGATCCAACACTTAATGAGTTCGGGAAAAGGGATAATTGCACGTATGATCTGATTGTTATACTTAAGAATGATGAGGCTATTGTTAAGAGGTAAGTGAAAATAATAATTACAGGATACAATTACGCAGTTTTTATAAGGCGCACATGCTGGGTCAGACAGTTTCTTAAATTTTTTTATCATATAGACGTGTGTCGTTTTGGGATCGCTTCCATTGTTGTCGAAACGTGAGTTGTTAGCTACATCAAAGATCAGAAGCTCAGATTTCATAAGAAATTTGATTGCTGTTGTTTTAATTTGATTGGGTTAGGTCAGCGATAAAGTGAGACGGTGCAATCTATGATAGACTAAATATTATACTGTTAGCGAACTCGTGTAAAAGAAGGTAGATTTAGGTGAAAATAATTATAAAAGCAGTGGAATTGTGTCAATCGGGG